>QRFJ01004193.1:37768-83094 GCA_006176705.1 Cocos nucifera | reverse complement strand
CGTGAGCCAACATTTGGCGAGCAGTCCCGATATCTTCATGTTGGCGCTGGGTCATAGACATCGAGCCAACATGTAGTATCTGGCCTTATTGTCTTCTGTCAATCCATTTTTCCAGAGACGCTCTCTGTTCAGTGGATGGCACGAGCTGGTAAGGTGGGAGGGTCCTGGTCCAAAACATGTGTTAACTTCTCGGAACCCAAAACAATTTTGTAATTCCTGAGCCAATCTTTATAATTGGGTCCAGTCAGTCTATGTGTGTCTAGGATACGTGCCAGTGGGTTGGACGCAGACATTTTCCTGTAGAGAGTCAAAGATTCTAGTTAGATACTGTAATTTTGACTTGACCAATTGTTTAGGATTTTATTTTTAAACAAATTAGCTCCAACTATTTTCTCGGATCCTAACTCCTCTGTAGAGATGCGAAAATCTCCGTGATGTGATGATTTCTTAGTGGTGGTGCGGTCTCACCAACTGACTCATCACCTCACCTAACAGTTATTGGTGATGGGTTAGCCAATGAGTGAACAACTCTTGTTCAATGATTCTCTAATCATGGTGCACCCAAACTTGGTCTCTAATTCATGAATCTCACCGTATCCGGAATATTGATCCACTCCTTAGTTAAGTCAGACCCACCATTTGCATAGACTGGGTTCCTAATTGGGTCTCTCACCGTATCCGGAATATTGAGCCAAACTCATCCTCCAGCCCATAGCATCCAATGCCTAATAGACTGGTTGCCGTCTTCCCGGTGCAACTGACCACTGTATCCAGCCGAGAAACAATCAACCCCGGGAAGGGCCCGCACATCTACAATGGTGGAAGACCTCAGACTTAATCTTTTCTTAGGGAGAATTGATTCAAGTTCTCATTAAACTAGACTTGGCTTAGTCATACAATTATGACTAACCTAGTGGCATGGGTCAGCTCGGATTATTGACCACCTCAGATTAGAACTGTATCAACAGATATGGCCAGGTAAGTGAGACCGGTGGAAGGAATATGCCGTTTAACTCGCACAAGAACGCATTCAGGTCGAGGTAGCTTCCAATTAAAAAACCAGTCGGTCGTCTGTGCCAAACTTACCATAGACACCAAATTGTTGAGTCAGAACAATTGGGTTAGCCTACAATCAGACTCTAACCTCTGAGCCTAATTAGGTCTTGCTTGATCGTACTCGATCTTGACCCAGACTTAATCCTATTAGGCTGGTCAATTTAAGCATTTGTTGATCCCATCTAACCAACTCTTGATTCGGTTTGATCAACCGCTTAGACCTAATTGAGCTACCCAAGCCCGAACCCAGTATTATGAATATGTTTTAGATCTGAAATTCTCAATTAGACCTAATTAATATTCCATAAACTTATATCTTAATTAAGTAGGTTCATAAACAAAATATGCACAATAAATCCTAGGGTTCAGGATCTAGGGTTTTGCAGAAAGTAAGTTTTTGGGTTTCTGATTAAGGACGAACGCGCAGCACCCCAACATCATAAAGAACACCCCATCGAATGGGAAGAGAGGGCCTTTAATCCTTCTTCGTTCTTATGACCGGACGCCAAGGGGAACGCCTTAATCAGGAACATTCAATAAACATTCAATACTACAAAACAGTTATTAGATCTATATCATATATCTCATATACAAATTTAGATCTAACCATGGCATATTTTGCATACATCTCATGTATCATGATCATGCATGTTTTCAGATCTAAATTATCACATAATAATCTGAAAAAATTAGATTAATTGATCTAATCAAAATAAATTCTAATCTAGACAATTATGTAGAACTATTCTACAACTAGTCTAGTCATGCATCTATCATATCTCATATGATATTTAAAATTAAATAATTTTTATTTGCTGTTTATCAGATGTTATTTATAACACTTATAATATCAGAAAACAGTAAATAAGAAGATCTAAAATATGATTTAATCACATTAAATCAAAGAACATGCAAAAACTATTCTATAGAACATTCTATTACTAGAACTAGTCATGCATATCTTCATGTTCTTAGATCCAAATCATTTAATTTTAATTTTTCCTGATTTCAGATCTGATCACATCTCATGTGACATCTGAAATCACATTATTTTTAATTAAAATAAAATTAAAATCAAGATCTAAACTATTTTTAGAACCATGGCTCTGATACCACTTGAAGGGAAATCCTGATTTCCCTTGACCAGGTTCGTTCAGATCTGATCAGATCAAGAGATATATTTCAAAATTTTTCTCTTAGATCTATATCAGATCAGGGATGCTTCAGATCTGATTCTTATTTATTTAATAAAAATTAAATGAAAAGGATAAATTAAATCACATTCAATTTACCTGAATAGGGTAATCCTATTACCCTGTTGATGATCCTGTTTGCAGCGGAAGGTTCTGGATCAAGCCACGCAAGCGCCTGGCCTCTACCGGTATCCACTCGGGCTGGATCTGGAGATCCTCTTCTTCTCTATATGATCTGATCAGATCAGAACGAACCTGGTCAGGGAAATCCTAAAGGGAGATGGAGTCCTTGTGGGACAAGGACTCCATCTCCCTTTAATAATTTCATCAAGTTGAAGATCAAGATAATATTTTTTAGAAGTCTTAAGAGCATCAGAGAAGAATTTGGAATCTTTGGAGGCATTTTGGAAAGTTTCGAAGGTCAAAAAATTAAAGAAAATTAGTTTGGGCAAAAAGGGTCGACCCTTTCTAGAATGGGCGGACTGGCATACCATTTTTTAGCCAACACGTCAAAAAGTGATGACCCATGGGTCAACCCCTCCGTCAGAGGCCAACCTGTTAGGATCCATGGTACCACTCTGATATAATGTTATGGAAACCCCTGATCTTTAGCATGGACTTGGAGAGATCTTTGACATTCTCTAAAGGCAACATACCACCAATCCACCACCTAGATCTATGATGGGGCACCTCCATCCTAGGACTTTAGGAAGGTGTCCCTCCTCTCTTGGGCTTTTTCAAGGACCTAGAGTGGCAACACTAAAAAGAAGAGAGAAGAAAGATTGAGGGAGAAAAAAATCTGTATTCCATTTTTCTATAAAATCTTAATACAATCTATGTATTTATACATAGCCATTAGGCCTGACCAAAAACTTTTCTTGCTAACCCAATATATGAAAGCACTCATCGAGCCCATGTACACCCATGTCTCCCATGCTCTCATCCCTTGGATCTAAACCCAACCTATACATGAGTTAGCCTCCTTAAAATATCTCAAACCAAGCCTTAAGACTCCTAGGATCAACTCACATCCTAGCCCCAAATAGACCTCCTATGCATTTCTGCCTGCAAAAATCGAGATGTCTTTAATTGAGACCAAGACATCTCGTCTGCATCCAAGACATCTCATCTTCAAACCAAGACCTCTCTACCTGGGATTGTGCCAAATGCCACTTTCTATCTATTTGAACTTTGAGATCGAGATGTCTCGGTCCATCTTCGAGACATCTCGATAGGAACCAAGACATCTCCATCTGAGATCGAGACGTCTCTATCTGTGTGCCAGTCCTTTTCTTGGTTGATTCTTCTTCCTGGCTCTAGTTCTTTGGTCCATCTTATATCCTCAAGTCTCTGAAAGACCTACCAAGCCCCTCAAGATCCTCACACCTGAACCTCAAGTCCATGAAGGGCTATACACCACCTCCATCCTAGGACCACTTTTGTCCTAGCCCTAGGACTATTCCTATCCTAGTCTCTCCAGAGCCAACACCCTGACTCCTCCTGTGGCCTCCCAAGGCTTGGGAGCACCACACCAATCCTTACATTCTAAATTGGCAATGTGGTTCCTTGAAGATTGGCTCTTGACAAGCATATCGTCCACATGAACCTCTATATTATGGCCGATCTGCTTCTTTGAAGATTTTATTCACTAAGTGCTGGTATGTTGCGCCTACATTTTTGAGTCCAAATGGCATGACCCTATAATAATAAAGCCCACAATCAATAATAAAAGTAGTTTTCTCCTCATCTTCAGGTTCCATCCAAATTTGGTTGTAACCAGAGAAAGCATCCATGAAGGTGAGGAGCTCATGGCTGAGGTTGTTAGATGTGTGTCCTGGAAACTAGATTAGCTATTACTTATAATATACTTCTAAGGGCAATTTTATAATATTGACTATAATTAATAAATAAATTATTTTTCTATCACAGTGTGTATTTAAAAGTGTCTGTGATACATTCTTTAAGTTAATGATAATGACAATTCATATTTTCAAGAGTTAAAAATTTAAGACATGAATTTTCATAATTAAATCATAAACTACTCCTGATCATAAGATTATCACGAGGATGGAGATCGATCCAGAAGATTGATGTATGATCATTTTTTTAGAAAAGACATGTCTTGAGTCAATGGTGTGGAGACACCAAAGCAAGTGTATAGGTACTTGTTAGAGAACAAAGGCACTGAGCGTGACCACCTTGAGTAGTCATAAGAAAGTCTACCTTCTCGTCGATGACTGACTCGATGCTGTAGTAGTGTGTATAGTTCTTTGACCTGAGGTGCATTGATAGTTCACCTTAAGAGTATTATAGTTTGACTACATCATAACTTGATCTCCTAGCCATTTGGAATCCTGAGATATATGTTGACTATAGCATGTTCATTGTAGGAATTGAATTGCACCAATAAGGAGATCTATTTATCTCGGTAGATGAGAAGTAGCCCTATGATAATCATAAGATTGAGTCCTTAAGCCCATGTCCATGGTAGAGTGAAGATGATAGAAAGAGTTTCTATTAGGATTTTACATTGGACTCAAATCGAATGATTAATTCATATGACGGACATTGGGTTTGATGAGTTCACCTTAACCCTAATCCTATCAGGACTTAAGATAAAAAAACCCAATCACATAGGTAACTACATCGAGAGGTTTGCTTTTAGTTTTGATGGGCTGTCACCATATACTGCTAGGTGTCATTGGTGGATTTTGGGAGCAATTAGAATGATTTTGATGATCAATCATTCTAATTATATGAATCAGAAAAGTTTTGGTCCATCGAAAGGTATTTCGATGATGTCGATGATGGAGATCATGATATATATCATTATCATAAATAATTGAACCTAACTGAGTCACACAAACAAGGGTTTGGATTTGGATGTTATCAATTGAGCTAATCTAGTTCCATTGATTTAGATTAGATCCAATTAGGTTCAAGAAAATCATGCTAGCATACGATTGAGCCTGACTTTCTCCTTCTGAAATCTTTCTGATTCATCACAATCAAGTCAAATTTAATTTAACTCATTCTTATATTTTGAATGGATTTATTTTCATCTGACTGGAATAAGTTTAGGTTAGATTAATTATAAAAATTAAATCTATTCATAATCAAATTGGACTAGGATCAAAAGTTGACCTATTTGAGAGAATTGAGGGTCATCTGATCAGATGCTTTTAAAAAATTTTTTGGAATTTATTTTGATCTAATTTTTGGATATGTGATAGATCACGAATTATATATTGGGTGTACCAAATTTTGTGATATTTGAAGGTGTCTAGACTAAGTTATGATAGAGTTTGATTTGGATCAAACTCTTAAGGAAAGAGTCCTAGGCGCAGTAGATTCTTCCTTATCTACTCATGCTGCCACCTTCTAGATTGATTTTTGGCATCAAAATAAGATGAGATCTAGAGATTTTCATGGAGATCAAGTCTAGGAGTCCCAATGGTTAGGAAAATAAGGATTTTGGTCAAAGAGAAACTCTAACTTGGTGCTATGCTTTTGTATAAGAACCCTTGCGCCAAGGTTCTTCACGTAGAAATATTTTTCACACCCAAAGGCTATCATTCTAGATATTCCACACCCCCTCTATCCTCTCTCTCCCTCTCTTCTACATGTCTAAAAAGTTCAGTTCAAATCTGAGAAGAAGATCCAATCAAATTTATAAAGAGTTCAGTATTTATGCGACAGTGTTCGTGAGACAGACACGTTGCCTTCAAAAAAATTTTTTGAAGGACTTCTAGATCAGATTTAGATCTAATCTTTAGAGAAAATATTTATGAGGAGAAGACATCCAAAATTTTTTTAAGTGGATACCGATAAAGGCCAGGCACATGCGTGGCTCCTTCCAGAACCTCAAAAAATATCAAGATCATCGTAGAATATCAGATTACCCAAACAAGATATGAAATTAAATTTGATTTAATTTTTATTTTAATTTTTAATATTAAATCATCATAATCAGATTTGAGAACTATTAGATCAGATCAAATCATTTAAAAATTTTTAGAAATATCCATCTCAGATCTGATCAGATCTTCACGATCCTACGGTGGAAAATAGAATTTTTTCTTCAACTGGTATCAGAGTTGTGTTAGCAGTTCTTCATATGATTTGATATTAAAAGATTTTAGATATCACATTAGATGTGATTAGATCTAAAATTAAAAAATTAAAAATTAAATAATTTAGATCTAATATGTATGAGATGTATGACTAAACTAGGTATATGATAGTTCTATGTATAGTCTAGTATAATCATGTATTTATTTTGATTAAATATAATTTTAGATCTATTTAATTTTTATTTTTAATATTATAATTACTATAATTAGATCTAAAAATAAAAAATAAAATTTTAAATTTTTGATTTATTTATATGAGATATGAAAGATGCATGCCTAGACTAGTCATAGAATAGTTCTATAAGATGTCTAGAATAATTTTATTATTGATATGATATAATTTAAAATCTTTATTTTTTAGATTTAATATATGATATTTTAGATCTAAAAATATGCATATTAATGATACATGAGATGTATGCAAGACATGTATCAGTTAGATATTTTTATATATGATACATGATCTAACTAGTTTTGTAGTAAAAATTATATTTTTGATTCAGAAGTTCTTCATGGCTGTCTGGTCATAAGAACAAAGTAGGGTTTAAAGGCCCTCTCCTTATATTCAAGGGGGTGTTCTTATGGTGTGTAGGGGTGCTGCGTGTTTGTCCTTAATCAAAAATCAAAACTTATTTTTCTACAAAATCCTAGATCCTGAAATCCTAGAATTTTTATTACATGTTTTATTCATGAATCCAAAACTTAATTAGGAATTAAGATTATGAAATTAATTAGATCTAAAAATTTTGAATTTTTAGATCTAAGACATATTCATAAAATTGGGTTCGGACTTGGGTAGCTCAATTAGGTCTAGCGGTTGATCAAACCAAATTAAGAGTTGGTTAGGTGGGATCAAAGAAAGCTGAGATTTGATCAGCCTAATAGGATTAAGTCTAGGTTAAGATTGAATCACATTAAGATGTGACTCAATCAAGTCAAGACCTAATTTGGCTCTGCGGTTCGAGCCTGTATTGTAGACTAACCTAATTTATTCTGATTTGATAATTTGGTGTCTAAGGTAAATCTGGCAGATACGATCGATCGATTTTTAATTGGAAGCTACTCGACCTGAATGCATTCTTGTTGAGTTAATGGCATATCCCTTCCACCGATCTTACTTACCTAAAGATTTGTGTTGATCCAGTTCTGATTTGAGGTGGCTAACAATTTGAGCCAACCCATGCCATTAGGTTAGTCATAATAGTTATGACTAAGTTAAGTCAAGTTTAAAGAGACCTAAATTAAATCTTCTTAAGAAAGTATTAAGTCTAAGGTCTTCCACCATTGTAGATGTGTGGGCCCTTTCTAGGATTGATTATTCTCGACTGAATACAGTGGTTCAGTTATACTAAAAAAATGCAACCATGTCTATTAGGCATTAGATGCTATGGGCAGGAGGATGGATTGGACTCAATATTTTGCATATGGTAAGAGACCCAATCAAAAATCCAATCTGTGCAAATGATGGATCTAACTTAACTAAGGAGTGGATCAATATTTCGGACATGATGAGATTCATGAATTAGAGATCAAGTTAGGATGCACCATGATTAGAGAATCATTGGACAAGAGTTGTCCACTCATTGGTTGACCCATTACCAATAACTGTTAGGTGAGATGGTGAGTCAGTTGGTGGGACCACACCATCCACTAGAAATCAATAATCGTAGAGATTTTTACATCTTTATCAAGAAAGTATAGGGATCTGAGTAAATAGTGGAAGCCTAATTTATTTAAAAATAAAATCCGTAAATAAATTGGTTAAGTCTAATTATAAAATCTAACTAGAAACTTTGACTCACTATAAAAAAATATCTGCGTCCAACCAACTAGCCCGTATCCTGGACACCCATAGACTAACCGAACCTAACTACAAGGATTGGCTCTGAAACTTCAAAATTATTTTGGATTCCAAGAAGTTGACTCATGTGTTGAAACAAGATCCTCCAACCTTGCCAACCCGTCCATCCACTGATCACAGAGCATCTCTTGAGAAGTGGATGGATAAAGATAATAAAGTTAGGTATTACATGTTGGACTCAATGTCTGATGAGCTCCAGCACCAACATGAAGACATTAAGACTAGCCATCAAATATTGGCTCACCTACAAGAGTTGTTTGGTGAACAGAGTCATGTAGCCAAATATCAAGTCACTAAAAGACTGTTTAAGGCTTAAATGCATGATGGACAGTTGGTCCAAGATCATTGTCTGATGACGATCAAAAACTTAGAAGAGCTTGAGAAGCTCGGTGTTAAGTTAGATCAGGATCTATTGACTGACATAATTCTGCAATCCTCGACTGATGAGCATAGGTAGTTCATCATGAACTACCATATGTATAAACTTCAGAATAAGTTGGCTGAGCTCATGAATATGCTGGTTACTACTAAGCTTTCTATGAAAGGTTCTAAAGGCTCAGTACTTGCTATGAAGCGGACTTCTTCTAAGAAAAAAAATTTTGGAAAGAAGAAGAAGTCCATGAAGAAGCAAAAGATGGATGGTGGGAAGAAAAAAAAGGTAGAGCCAAAGAAGAAGGCCGTTGATAAAGAAAAATATTTTCATTACAATACTGATGGCTATTGAAAGCAGAACTGCCCTCTTTACCTGGCCAACCTGAAGAACAAGAAGGAGGCAGGTCCTTTTGGAGGTATACTCATTATAGAATCTAATATTATGATTTCTTCTACATCTAGTTGGGTGCTTGACTCTGGTTCTAGTACTCACTTGTGCATTTCTATGCAGGGTCATGAGGATAACAGAAGGCTGAGGGATGGTGAGATGATCCTATGCATCGAAAATGGTGCAAGAGTTCTTGATGTGGCCATCGGAACCTACCCTCTACAATTACCATCAGGATTAGACTTAGTACTTAAGGACTATTTTTATGTGCCTACAGTAAGCAGGAATTTGATTTCTATTTCATATTTAGCATAGGAAGACTATGTAATTAGTTTTCTTAAGGACCATTATAATATTCTTTATGAAAGAAATAAAATTACAAGTGATTTTCTTATAAATGATCTCTATCAGTTACATATTGATGTTTCTATTTTTAATATCGAACAAAATATGAATGCCATAGGATCAAAGTAATCTAGAGATAGTCTAAATGATAGGTATCTCTGACACCCTAGGCTAGGTCATATAGCTAAAGATAGGGTTATCAAATTGAAAAAATCTAGGCTGTTGAGTCCATTGACTTTCGAGTCATATCCAATTTGTAAATCATGCCTTCTTGGCAAAATGACCAAGTTTTCATTTGTAAGACATGGGGAAAGGGCCACAGACTTGCTTGCCCTAGTACATACTGATGTATGCGGCCCATTTAAAATACCAGTCAGGGATAATTACATCTACTTCATCATCTTTATTGATGATTTATCTCAGTACGGATATGTGTATTTGATGAGACACAAGTTTGAAGCTTTTAAAAAATTCAAGAAATTCAGACTCGAAGTAGAAAAATAAATAGAAAAATTCTTTAAGATTCTTCGATCAGATCGAGGAGGCGAATATCTTAGTCGAAAATTTCTAGACTATCTTAAGGATAATGGCATAGTCTCTCAATGGACTCTACCTAGAATGCCTCAACTCAACGGGATTTCAGAATGAAGAAACCAGACCCAATTAGATATGGTTCGATCCATGATGAGCTTCACAGACCCTCCTGAGTTTTCTTAGGGACATAGTCTATGGACCGCAATATATCTATTGAATAGGATTCCATCTAAAATCGTTCCTACCACATCGTATGAAATATGACATGGTAAGAAATCAAGTCTAAGTCATCCCAAAATTTGGGATTGTCCGACCCATGTCAAGAGACAACAGGCTGATAAATTAGAGTTTAGATCCTTAAGAGCTCATTTATTGGATATCCTAAAGAGTCATTAGAATTTTTTTTCTATCTTCCAGAAGATCATAATGTGACTGTGAGTCGACATGCCATCTTTTTTGAATAATAGTTTATTCAAGATGGTGGCATCGAAAGATAGATTAGGCTCGAGAAAAAAGTCTCCCAAGAGCTACGAGCCAAGGAACCTATGAAATCCAATCAAATTGAGCCAATCCAATCACTACCTCATTCATCTCGTAGATCAAAAAGAATTTTTTATCCTCCTGAAAGGTACTTAGGAACTATTTCAAAGGATGTAGAGAAAATATTCCTCATAGGAAAAGAGGTTCATGGTGATGATCCCAAAACCTATGATGAGGCAATATCAGATATCGACTCCGAAAAATGGTTAGAGGTAATAAAGTTAGAGATTGACTCAATATGCTCGAACCAAGTCTGGATCTTGGTAGATCCACCTGAAGATATAGTACCTATTGGATGTAAATGGATCTTCAAGAAAAAGATAGGTGCTAATGAAAATGTAGAGACATTCAAAGCAAGGCTCGTAGCGAAAGGGTATAGTCAGTGCGAAGACATTGACTATCAGGATATTTTTTCGCTAGTAACCATGCTCAAATTCATCCATACATTGCTTATTATTGCAGCCTATTTTGATTATAAAATATGGTAGATGGATGTGAAAATGCCATTCTTAAATGGATATTTTGAGAAAGATATCTATATGGAACAGTCGCTGGGTTTCACATTTAGTGATACTGCTCACAAGGTCTACAAGCTGCAAAGGTCCATATATGGACTTAAGCAACCATCTTGGAACTAGAATGCTTATTTCAATGATGTGATCAAATCATTTGGATGCATCAAGAATGAGGAGAAGTGATGTATTTTCAAAAAGATCAGTGGGAGCGCTGTTGTCTTCCTCGTACTGTACGTGGATGACATCCTCCTAATTGAGAATGATATTTCCATATTGACTACGATCAAAATGTGATTGTCTAAAGAATTCTCCATAAAAGACCTAGGAGAGGTATTCTTAATTCTAGAAATTAAGATCTATAGAGATAGACCAAATAGGATGCTGGGTCTCTCACAGAAGATGTACATAGAGGAGGTGCTAAAGAGGTTTGGCATGGAAAACTCCAAGAGGGGATTGGTGCCCTTTAGACATGGCATTCATCTCGCCAAGAAGATGTGTCCCAACACACCTGAGGAGATTGAACGCATGAGCAAGATCCCTTATGCTTCAGCAATAGGGAGCCTCATGTATGCCATGCTATGTACACGACCTGATATTGCCCATGTTGTGAGTGTCACGAGTAGGTATCAGTCGAATCTAGATGAAGAGCATTGGACTTGTATGAAATGTATCCTTAAGTACTTGAGAAGGATTAAGGATATGTTTCTAGTCTTTAGTAATGGAGAACTCCAGGTCTAGTGGTATACAGACTTGGATTTTATGTCTGATATACATGATCAAAAGTCGACATCTGGAAGTCTTATTATGGTGGTGCTGTCAGCTAAAAAAATTTCAAGCGGATGGTGATAGCAGATTCCACCATGAAAGTATAGTACATCACTACGTCGGAAGCTGCAAAGAAGGCATTCTGGTACAAAAGGTTTACCGCAGAGCTTAGAGTGATGCCATCAGATGTTGTCCCTCTATACTATGATAATAATGATGCCATAGCCCTAGCTAAGGAGTCAAGGTCTCGCTAGAATTTTAAGCACATCAAGCAGTGATACCACCTCATCCGTGATTACCTCGAGAAGGGATACATCAAGGTCAAGAGAGTCAACACTACAGATAATGTGGCTGACCCGCTGATAAAGCCATTGAGCCAGTAGAAGATTGAAGCCCACCTTGAGAAGATTGGACTTAGATTTGTAGCCAATTGGCTTTAGGTTAAGTGAAAGTTTGTTAGATGTGTGCCTTAGAAGCCAGATTAACTGTCACTTATAATATACTTCTAAGAATAATTTTATAATTTTAACTATAAATTAATAAATGAATTATTTTTCTATCGCAGTGTGTATTTAAAAGTATCTATGATACATCTTTTGAGTTAATGATAATGATAATTCATATTTTCAAGAGTTGAAAATTTAAGACATAAATTTTCATAATTAACTCATAAACTGCTTTCGATCATAGGATCATCACGAGGATGGTGATCGATCTAAAAGTTTGGTGTACGATCGCTTTCTTAGGATAGACGTGTCTTAAGTCTATGGTGT
Organism: Cocos nucifera; assembly: GCA_006176705.1. NCBI lineage: Eukaryota > Viridiplantae > Streptophyta > Magnoliopsida > Arecales > Arecaceae > Cocos > Cocos nucifera. The sequence continues at coordinate 70,619 of QRFJ01004193.1, read as the reverse complement.
GGAGACACCGGAGCAAGAGTACAGATACTTGTTAGAGAACGAGGGTACTGAGCGTGACCACCTCGAGTAGTCAAAAGAAAGTCTACCTTCTCATCGATGATTAACTCGATGCTGTAGTGGTGTGTATGGTTCTTTGACTTGAGGTGCATCGCTAGTTCATCTTGAGGATGTTATAGTTTGACTGCACTATAACTCGATCTCCTAGCCATTTAGAATTTTGAGGTATATATTGGCTATAGCATATTCATTATAGGAATTGGATTGTACCAATAAGGGGATCTATCTACCTCGGTAGATGAGGAGTAGCCCTATGATAATCATGAGATTGAGTTATTAAGCCCATGGCCATGGCAGAGTGAAGATGATAGAAAGAGTTTCTATTAGGGTTTCACATTGAACTCAAATCGAATGATTAATTCTTATGACGGACATTAGATTTGACGAGTTCACCTTAACACTACTGTTGTCGAGGCTTAAGATAGAAGAATCCAATCACACAGGCAACTACATCAAGAGGTTCTCTTTCAGTTCTGATGGATTGCCACCATATACTACATGTCATTGGTGGATTTTGGGAGCAATTAAAATGATTTTGATGATCAATCATTCTAATTGTATAAATCAAAAAAGTTCTGATCCATCGAAAGGTATTTCGATGATGTCGATGATGGAGATCGTGATATATCTCATTATCATACAGAATTAAACCTAACTGAATCTCACAAATAAGGGTTTGGATCTAGATGCCATCAATTAAGCTAATCCAGTTCGATTGATTTGGATTAGATCCAATCAGGTCCAAGGTAATCGTACTAGCACACGATTGAATCTGACTTTCTTCTTCTAAAATCTTTCTGATTCATCGCAACCAAGTTTAATTTGATTTAACTTATTTTTGTATTTTGAATGGATTTAGTTTTATCTAACTAAAATAAGTTCTAGTCAGATTAATTATAGAAATTAAATCCATTCATAGTCAAATTGGACTAGGGTCAAAAGTTGACCTATTTGAGAGAATTAAGGGTCACCTAATTAGATGCTTTTAAAAAATTCTATAGAATTCATTTGGATTTTATTTTTATGTATGTTATAGAGAATAAATTATATATTGGGTGTACCAAATTTTGTGATTTTTGGAGATGTCTAGACTGAGTTATGATAGATTTAATTTAGATCAAACTCTTGAGGGAAGAGTCCTAGGTGCAGTGGACTCTTCCTTATCTACTCATGCTGCCACCTTTTAGATTAATTTTTAGCATCAAAATCAGATGAGATATGGGGATTTTTATATAGATCAAGTCCAGGAGTCCCAATGATTGAAAAAATAAGGATTTTGGTCAAAGAGGGACTCTAACTTGGCATTATGCTTTTGTATAAGAACCCTTGCGCCAAGGCTCTTCACATAGAAATATTGTTCATACCCAAAGGCTATCTTTCTAGATATCCCACATCCCTTCTATCCTCTCTCTCCCTCTTTTCTACATGCCTAAAAATTTAGGCACAAATCTGAGAAGAAGATCCAATCAAATTTGTGAAAAGTTCAGCATCTATGCGATGGTGTTCGTGAGACGAACATGCTGCCTTCAAAAATTTTTTCTAAAGAACTTTCAGATCAGATTTAGATCTAATCTTTAGATAAAAGATTTGTGAGGAGAAGATGTCTAGATCTTTCTCGAGTGGATATCGGTAGAGGTTAGACACGTGCATGGCTCGTTCCAGAACCTTAGGAAATATCAAGATCATCGTAGGGTAATCAGATTATCCAAACAAGATATGAATTAAATTTAATTTATTTTTTATTTTAATTTTTAATATCAGATCATCATAATCAGATTTGAGAACTCTTAGATTACATCAGATTATTTAAAAATTTTTAGAAATATTCATATTAGATCTGATCAGATCTGCACGATCCTGCGGTGAAAAATAGGATTTTTTTCTTTAGAGGTTACATCCACCAGTTGGTCAATTCTGGGTAGAAGGTAGCTATCCTTTAGGCAAACCTTATTCAAATTGGTAAAGTCTATGCACATCCTCCATTTACCATTTGTCTTCTTGATAAGGACTATATTAACAATCCAATCTAGATAGAATACCTTCCGGATGAACTTGACTTTAAGGAGTTTGTCTACCTCATCCAGAATTGCTTTCTATCGCTCGGATGTAAAGCTTCACTTCTTTTGCTTTATAGGTCGATGCTTGAGGTCCACACTTAGGAGGTGTTCCATTATCTCTGCATATATTCTAGGCATATCTGTAAGAACCCAAGCAAAAGTTTCGGCATTCCTTCACAAAAAGGTGACAAGTTGCCTTTTAACCTCTTCTTTCAAATTGGAGCTGATCTGAACTATGTGGTCCTCATTCCTGTTATTTAAAAAAATTGCTACAAGGTTGCCAATTGGTTCTCCCCTTTCTTTAGTTAAATCATCATGAATATCAAGTCCATCCATAAGACAAAGCTCGGATGGCTTTTCTCCTTGCAAAGTAATTGTATAATAATAATGCGCTAGGGCTTGATCTCGTCGGACTTCTTTGATCCCAAATTTTATTAGAAACTTTCCTTTTAAATAGTATGTCGATATCACAGCTCGAAGTGTATTTAGCTCAAGTCATCCAAGGATGGAGCTGTAGGCAGAAGGAACCTTTACCATCAAAAAATCAATATGAGCTTTGGATTACTTTGGATACTGGCCTACCACAATTGGTAGAGTGATTATTCCTTCAATCGATACAGTGTCACCAGTGAACCCTACTAATGAAGAGCTTAGTAGCTCCATGCAACTATCAAGTATAGACATCTTAGAGAAAGCATCATAAAATAAGACATCAGCTGAACTTTCATTATCTACCAAGATACGGCGTACATCATAATTTGCAATATTTAAAAAAATTATACCATGATATCATACAAAAATTAAAACCCTTGTGCATCTTCTTCGATGAAAGTGATGGGTTTTGCAGTCTTCCACCTCTTCATTGGTTCTGCCAATCTACTAGTTTCTTCATGGCAATGTCCTCTAGCTATTATATTGATGATTTCAAGTGAGGGTCAGTCTTCTTGGGGTTCTTTCCTTTGAGATGGTTCCTATTGTGAAAGAGCTCTCGGCCGATCTTTCCTTCTTTCTGCCAACATTGTAGAAATTGATCCAGCTGACCACATCTAATCAACTCCTCAATTTTATCCTAGAGCTGGATAAATTCTTTAGTATCGTGACCATGGACACTTTGATATAGGCAATATGTGTTGGGGTTGCACTTGTTTGGATGAGATCTCAGTCTTTTTGGCCTTAGCAATTACTCCTTGATTTCCATCAGAAGTTGAGTTTTTGGAGCATTCAAGGGAGAATAGTTGTTAAATCTTCTGGAAGGAGGACTTCGCTGCATCCTGCGATCCGAGCTTCTTAGCCAAGAAGCCTGAGGTGGAGTTTGAATTCATCTACGCTTAGGAGGGATTCTAGAATGCAGTCGAGCTTCATTTGGTTTCTCTATAGGTGCGGGCTTACTAGATTCTTCTACCTACCACTTTCATATGGTCTCATCATCATGAAGCTTGAAAGCTTCCTCAATTCGGGCATAACCCTCAGCCCAAGCTAGTATATTGGTGAAGTCCCAGGAGTACTTCTTCTCTAACAAAAAGAGGAGATCATTCTTCAGAAGGCCACACTTCAGAGCAGCCATAGCAATAGATTGGTCTAAATTTTGGACCTTTAAGGTAGTGGTGTTGAAGTGGCTGATGTAGACTCAGATGGATTTTTCTTCCTTCTACTTGATGTTGATGAGAAAATCTGAGCCTCATCTCTGATGCTGGCTGCTGATGAGAAATCTGAGCCTCGCCTCTAGAGCATGGACTCTCTATCCTCTATTTCTCCTTTCCGAGATACTCTGGTTGGCTCCTCTAGATTGACCTTCCTTACACTACCAGATCTCGATATTCTGGTGATGGTCTTTTCGGTGGTGCTGGTGTTAGAGCTTGCTACATGGCTTGCACAGCCTCCATGAGGCTGCTCACCTATTGTATTAGTAGGTTGAACTGATTCAGATCTATCATTGCTGTTGATTAAGAAGGTTGGGATGTAGACGATGGGGTCGAAGCTGGTTGATCGATCGATTTTGAGTTGCATCAGGCGATAGTGGTGATGAATCATGGGGAAGAAGCTCTTTTAGGGGGCATCCCGCTTGAATGAAAGAAGAAGAAGACTGCTCGACTAGATACTCCTTTTAGTACAAGGGCTCACACGGCCCTTCCTCTAGCGCCAAACCTATTAGTATAGAAAATGGATGGCTATCGAAGTTCACTGGAGATTGAGGTGGAAATCTCGTTGGTAAGATCTATAAGATAAAGTCCAGGCCAAAGGTAGGTAGCTCTGGTGTGGATCCTCTAATGGTCAAGTTAGCTTCTTGGCCAATAAGAATGGAGTGCATGTGAGCTTAGGTATGCTGCTCTCAAGCCTTGGAAGCAGGTGGAGAGAGACCAAGAAGCGAATGGAACCATCCATCGAAGAGCTTCAGCCAATGCTTCAGCTGAGCTGGCTTGGTTCCTATCAGAGCCAGCCCGAGTAGAAGTCAAGTCGACTTGAATCTTGATAGAGCTGGCTTGAGCAAAAGATCAGAAGATGTATCAGGCTGGCATGCTAGAAGAGTTGGCTCAATATTTGAGAGAGTCAGCTTGAACTATAGAACAGAAGATAATCATATCGATCGAGCTAGCTCGAACCCTAAAAGAGTCAGCCCAAGCATTAGAGTAGAGAATAGTGATTCAGGCTCTCATAGGAGACATCACAATCAAGCCGGTCCAACTACTGACCGAGCCAGCTCGAGCGGCAAATAGAATAGTATATGGTTTCTATTCTGATCTGAGATTGGGTTTAATCCTAGGGACTTAAGACCTTAGTTTATGAGGTCCTAAGGGGCTAACCTATAGATTAGACTGGGATTAGTCCAATGGATGTATGCATGGGAGACATGAGTGTACATGAGCATACATGGGCTTGAGGAGTGCATCACATTAGGTTAGCTAGGAAAGTTTTTTTGGTTGGATCTCTTTGACCAGGTATACATATACTCTATATTGAGTTTGTAATTGGAATGAATTAAATACAAGCCTTTTCTTTCTAAAAATCTTTCTTCCACTCTCATTCTCCCTCTCTTCTCCATGCCCTAGGATTTTTTAGGGTTTCACAGAACGGCCATCTCTTTCCTCAAATCCTTATTATTGTTTCTATAATTTTCAAGTGGCAAGGATTATTCCTAATAGATTGATGTCAGAGTATCCATCTGGAATAATAATTGGTATCAGAGCCCTGGTGTTAGATCCATTGAAGAAAATATCAAAGCTTCATTGGGGATTATAGTAAGGTGCTGAATAGATTTCTTTAAAGATTATTTTCTATCTTTTGTATTTGGTTATTGAAAATCTAGTTGAGATGGCATCAAGTACTATTAAGATGGACTTTAAAAAGTTCGATGGCAAGGATAACTTCAGTCTTCGCAACAAAAGATGAAGGATCTATTGGTACAGAATAGAATCTATAAAGTCTTGACTTGGGAAAGACTGGAAAAGATTTCTGTTGAAGAATGGAAGGAACTTGAAGAGATAGCCTTCAGTACAATTCGGATGAACCTCACTGATGAAGTTCTACCAAAGATAAATATGAAAACCACATTGAAGGGGCTTTGGCAGAAACTGGAGAATACATACATGGGCAAAAATGTAACAAACAAGTTATGGTTGAAGAAGCAGTTGTATAGTTTATGAATGCCCGAAGGAGGAGATCTAATTTTCCACATCTAGAATTTCAATCAAGTTTGCTTAGATGTCATGAGCCTTCATATGAAGATTGATGAGAAGGATAGAGCTCTTTTATTATTGTGTTCACTGCCAGCAGCATATGATGGTCTGATTACTACTCTGGTATATGGAAAAGAGATCTTAAACTTTGAGAAAGTGGTTGGAGTTCTCAGGTCTAACGAGTAGTAAGAGAGGCTAGTTAAAGGAAACTCTAGCTTAGAGATGCTTTCTATGAATGAGAGGCAAGGAAAGCCTAAGGAGAGAACTCAAGATAAATCAAAGGGCAAATTAAAATCTCAAGAAAATTAGGGAGCTTGGAAATGCTATAAATATCATCAACCTGGTCATATTAGAAAAAATTGCCCATTTTTTAAAATTGAAAAGGGGAAGGATACTTCTAAGAGTGAATCGACTAACAGAAGTGGTGCTTCATCATCTGAAGATAGTGAAGATGATATACTGATAGCAAACAAATGGAGTTCGGAGTTGGACAGCCACTAGACACTGGATTCAGCATGTTTCCACCATTACACTACACATTAAGAGTGGTTCTCATCATATGAGAGATTCGATGGAGGAAGTGTTAGTCTTGATAATCATCCATGTAAAGTTACTGATGTTGGTACAATCAGAGTGAGGATGTATAATGGAGTCATACGGACACTCAGTAATGTGAAGCATATGCTAGAATTGAAGAAGAATTTAATATCCCTAGGTTACTTGGAAGGACAAGGGTATGCTTTCAGTTGTCAGTCGGACAGCGGGTGTTTGAGAATTTCTAAGAATTCTTTAGTAGTGATGAAAGGAAGAAGACTGAGCAACAATATATACAAGATGTAGGGCTCAGTGGTTACTGATAGTGTGGAGGTGTCTATAGTGGCATAGGAGGAACAGCTAGCCTACAAGCTGTGGCACTATCATATGGGTCATTTGAATGATAGAAGGCTTACAGAGTTGAGTAGGAGAGGTCTAATTCTAGCACTGAGAAAGGAAGGAGATGATCTATATGAGACTTGTATCTATGGCAAACAGCAAAAAGTTACATTTATCAGTAGTACCAAGCGGAGTAAAGCTATTTTGGAGCTAGTTTACTCAAACGTATGGGAACCGCACCTATTGCATCTCGAGATGGAGCGAGATACTTTGTCACCTTCATAGATAACTTCTCTAGGAAGATATGGATTTATCTAATAAAAAAAATCAGATATTTTTACTTGATTTAAAATCTACAGAGCTGAGGTGGAGTAAGAGATAGGATAGCCAATAAAGTATTTGAGGTTTGATAATGGAGGAAAATATACCAACCTGGAGTTTAGAAGATACTGTGAGAAAAATGGCATCGAACGCCATTACACAGTGAAAATGATCCCTCAGTAGAATGGTGTTGTAGAGAGAATGAATCAAACACTAATGGAGAAGGCCAGGAGCTTGAGGCTACAGGCATCACTATCCAAATCCTTTTGGGGTGATGCTCTTATTTATGCTTACTTTTTTGTTAACAGATCTTCCCATAAGAAACTAAATGGAGGACTTTCAGAGGCTATCTAGAGTAGACAGAAGATGGAGCTTGGCCACCTAAAGGTGTTCGATTTTCATATGCTTTGGAGTAGAAAGAAATCCTGCATATGCTTTGGTAGAAGTCGATAGGAGCAAGTTAGACCAAAGTCATAAAAGATGATATTCATCAGATTTTCATGAGGTGTGAAGGATTTCTTGCTATGAAATTCACATTCCTAGAGGTGTGTCATTAGTCAAAATATGATTTTTGATAAGAAGAGCATTGTGATGAAGCCAGAGAGTATAGATGAAGATGTGAAGACAACATAGGACAGCATGGAATAGTTATCAGATACGGATGATTTTCCCTCAACATCAATCTTAGGTCGTATTCAGTTTGAGATAAAGTTAGGCAAGCATGGTGATACACCTATGGAGGATCAGCATTGAGAGTGATCTATCCTAGAAGAAGTGCAAAGGCAGCCATAGGCGGCAAACCTATAGGATACCATAAGAAGAGTGGCACTGCACAAGCCAAAGCGCACTGTTCGCAAATCGATGTGATATGACTTTGATAAGACTATCTTCTATGCTCTCATTGCTGTCAATGAAGATCTAGAAAATTTTAAGAAGGCCATGGAGAGTCCGGATCGGGAGTTATGGATACAGGCCATGATGGAGGAGATGGAATCTCTTAGGAAGAACTAGACATGGCAGCTGGTGGATCTACCAAATGATGCTTGATCCATTGGCTCAAAATGGGTTTTCACTAAAAAAGAAGCACCTTCAAAGCAAGGTGGAGTGAGATACAAGGCTAGGCTAGTAGCCAAAGGATATTCATAGAGAGAAGTCATTGATTACTCCGAAGTTTTCTCTTCGGTTGTCAAACATACGTCCATCAGGGTGTTGTTAAGCATAATTGCTGCTCATGATTTAGAGTAAGAGAAAATAGACATTAAGATAGAATTTCTCCATGAAAATTTGAAGGAGAACATATACATGGAGCAGCCACAGGGCTTCAAAAAGCCTATGTTAGAGGAAAAGATTTGTTTGCTGAAGAAATCACTATATGGATTGAAGCAATCTCCTAGATAGTGGTACAAGCAATTTGACATATTTATGAGAAGTATTGGCCTTTCTAGATGTGATCATGATCTATGTGTATATATGAGATCTCTAAAAGATGGATCTTGATTATACTTACTCTTATATGTAGATGACATACTGATAGCATGCAAAGATAAGGAAGTAGTGCAGGAGTTGAAAGGAGCTTTGTCTTAGGAGTTTGAGATGAAAGACTTAAGGCCTACGAAGAAGATGCTAGGTATGAAAATTGTCAAAGATAGAACCAAGGGGCTGCTGCATCTATCTCAGGAAGGATACATCAAGAAGGTCTTGGAGAGATTTGGAATGAAGGAAGCTGATAGGAATGCGATATTGTCGTTAAGACACCATATTTATCAATTTAATCCAACTTCTTAAAATAATTAAAAATACGTAGATAGCAGTGAGTCGGATCGAATCCGCAGAAAAGATAGTATTTTTAGATTTAAAATCTTTGATTTTTTTTAAAAAAAAATAAAAGAATTTTGAAATTAAAAATGAAGTTGGAAAGCAAAAATTAAAGGGTGCAGAAATTTAAACTTGGTACTAAGATCTACTAGTTAGATCTTAGCATCTACTTGCAATAAAATAAAAAGTAATAATTAAAGTACAAAATTAAATTATAATAAAAATAAAGAGTAGAAAATTAAAGTGCAAAAAATAAAATTTTTATTAATTAAAATTTTAAAATTTAAATACATAAAATTTAAAAAGAAAAGAAAAGAAAATAAAATAGCCTATTCTTTGATCTTGGATCGGCATGGGTGGAAAGATGGTGTAGAAGTTTAGCTTTTTCTTTCAAAATCAGTTGCCTTTAAGCAGCCATTAACCCATAGCCTGGCTTCATTCTGTATCAAAACTTCACCTTGATTGAAGATGCTTGATTTCTAGAGGCCTAGGATCCTTTTTATAGAGCTAGAAGGACTGAAGAGTTTTCTTCTGGGCAATGTGGGACTAAGGAGCTCTTTGATCATCAAAATATAAAAAAATTTAAGTAAAAATTAGATTAAAAAGAGTCTTGGATGAATTCTATTGCTCTGGATGAAATCTGGCCATTGATAGGAATCCAATGGACCAAAAATCAACAAAATTGGATGTGTATCGGCCCAAATCAGGTTGGATTAAATTTTGGCCGTTCGATCATGCATTGATGGAGGAAATCTTATCGTTGATCACATGTCGGGAGTCCTGATCACTGTCGAAAGCATTTTGGACTATCGGATCATGCCTTGGATCGAGCGCTGCCGTTGGATTGAATCAAATCTGAAAATAACCATAGCCGTTTGATCTTGACCGCAAGCTATCGCAGTCGTCCGATCGTGCAATTATTATTCCCATGGACTGCATGGATTGGCAGTACCATATACCATAGCCAATCAGCGCTCCTGTCACTGAGTGAAAAGACCAGATTGTCTTGTGAGTCACGATAAATTTCTGTGGACTCTTTAAGGGTCTAGGTCCGCCACATGTCATGCTGTGATTTGTCAGATTCTACTGAGCTGGCAATCCATGCCTGGATCATGGACCGACTGGTGGCTTCTACGGCTGAGTCAACTTTAATGGCTTGGCTTGGCTTACAGAGCCGGCTGAGCCATTTTTCTTTTTTTATTTAATTTTTATTATTTTATTTCTTTAGAAATTCATATCTTCTCCATTTTAGCTCCGTTTTGCTCGAAACTTATTTCATTATGATTAAAAAAATGAGCTCTTTCCATTGATAATAAAATTTTATTTTTTAATTTTTATTAATTTTTAATTATTTTTTTAATTAATAAAAATATTAATTTCTTAAAAAAATATATAAATTAATCATTAATTCTTAAAAATTATTATAAATTAATTGATAAATTAATACTTTTATTGATGAATTTATGGTACTTATCACACCCTCCAACTTAAACTTTGCTTGTCCTCGAATAAAGAAAGAATTTAGTTTTAAATATCTTTTAACTTTAAAGTTTCAAATTTTACCTAAGTAGTTTTTAAAATAGCCATTGATATTCAGTAGAGCTTAAGTGAGATATATCATTAGGATATTAATACTTATCAATAAAAAAATTAAATAAAGAACATTAATTTTTTCTAAACTTTTTTTAAATTATCCCACCTTTATCTCTAATTTGTCTAAATTTTCATATAGGCAAGTGTATTGCTACTTCCATCCTTTATTTATTGGTTTTTGTTTTCACATTGCCCACTTTTTGATGCAAATATCATTGCTTACCTAGACAACGAGATCCGATTACTCGGTGGAAAACTAATATTTTTTTTCTTTTTAAACATTATATCACTATTGATTGTCTTAACCCCTTAAGCTTTCTATTTGATCCATGTAGCGAGTCTTAGGCCAATGACTCCCAAATCAGTTGGCTTTAAGACACTAGGTATAGAATATCCCTCGGACTTACTAGCTCAAATCAAACAGGCTACGAGTTAAGATTAGCTTTACAATGAGCTTCTTTGCCCTTTCCATCTTTTAATGCGAAACTCAATGCTAGCTTAGGCAAAGAGGCTCGGTTACTCAGTAAGAAGTACTTGAAAATTATTTTATTGAAATAATTTTTTTTTATATGAAGAATGTATAGTTACCCTACATAAGCCTATAAAAAGTAGACTTTTCTTTAATGCTAGTGAAGTAATTAGAAATGCTCCAAGAAAAAACTTTTTATGTTCTAGACTTAACTCTTTACTAAATTTTCTTAATACTTGATTTCTCAATATCTCACAGATTCTCTGATCTGTGTATCAATTTTTTTTAAAAAAATACTTAGTTTAATTCGATTCTTAAGCATACTCAGGTGTCTAAATACTAAATACTAACATTTTTGAGGACTTAAAATTTTAAAATTTTAATTTTTGTCCCCCCAACTTAATCGACATTATCCTCAATAGGAAAGAAAAAATAAAGGGTGTAATGAAAGAATACATCTGACTATATTTTTTTGGTTTAGCACATGTCTTTGAAAATTTGAGCTCTCCCTCAAACTTATTCAAGAAAATCAACTGAAAAGATAAATTAAACTAAAAAAAATTAAATATTGAATTGCCTCCCAACAAGCACTAAGTTTACCATCTTCGGTCAGACACAATGCAGCTTAACTATCCTGTGTCAAATATTGGATTGATAAATTCTAATGATTTTAGATTGCCAATCTCAGAAAGTTGATTTATAATCCCATTATTGATATAATCATTGTTAATTTTAGGGACATAATTTGTGATCCCATTCTTAGACCCATGTTTATTAAGAATTTCTCCTATTTGTTCTTCTAAAATGCTCATGAATGAAGTTTTTGTATTAGGAGTTAAGTTTGATTCAATAGGTGCTAGAATGGTGACAAAAGATGATTTTAATTCTGAAGGAAAATTAATATGATCTTGCTTAAACAACTCCGTTGACTCTTCATTACATGCCTCTTGATTTTTGTAAGAAGAACCGGCTTCTAGGGTTGAAGGAAATAGACTTTTAGGTTTATAAGTTTTGGGTAAATCATCTATTCTCTTTTTTCCTTTTTCTATCTCATTTAAATTGGAACTAGCATCAGTACTAATTTCTGGCTCGGGTTCTTCTATGTGGTTAGTCTTAATACTAACTAGTTTTTCTAAATTTTCATTTTGAACTATGGAAGGGCTTATTCCTTTAATGTCTACCATAGTTCAGCCTATTGCTTCTCAGTTTTCTCTTAAAACTACTAATAATTCCTCCTCTTGGTTAAGATTTAGATCTGATGCAATAATTACAGGCAAGGTTTTCTCTGCACCTAAATATGCATACTTGAGGTGCTCAGGGAGGGGTTTCAACTCCACTTTGGATGCCTCTTCTTTTGATGACTCGGATGATGGTTTAATCATTTCTATGAATGGTTCAGTGGGAGGCTCAACAGACTCAGCACTCAAGTCTTCTCTAGTGTCAGGTATATTTACCTTATTATCTACTTATTTTTTTAATCTCAAGGAATGAATAGCATTAACTTGATTAACCTGGTTTTCTTGGAATGGTCTACCATTTTGATTCTTGGGATTGGGTTCAGGTTGGTTAGGTAGCCTACCTTGTTCATGTTCACTTATGGTAGATGCCAGCTGACCAATTTCTAAGCGGGCTATGGTCTGAGAATTTGAATTCAGAATTTGGCCCATGGTTTGCATGAAATTGCTTAAGGTAGCATTGGTGTCAACATTAGATTTGGCTAGGATTTTTAGGCTTTTCTCTAAAGAACTAAGTTTCTTTTCATTAATATTAAAGTCTGATGGTGGTAGGATGTTTATCATAGGATTAGACCTTGGGTTCTGTTGATTGAAACTTGGACCGCCTACATTTGGATTTTGTGACCATGAAAAATTTGGATGATTCCTACAACCTGGATTGTAACTGGGTGCATAGGGATTGTTCAACGGTCTCTAATATGTGACATTCACTTATACACATCCATTATCTAATTGGTTCATTGGGAGGGGGCATTCCTTAAGGACATGGTTTGGTGCATTACACCCATTGCACATGGGTGCAGACACTTGGTTCACACTAGCTAGTCTCTAAAGTTCTAAGGCATCTAACCTACGTGTCAAAGTTATAATTTTGGCTTCTGCAGCTATGAAGGTTTGAATTTGATAAATTCCACCTCTTAAAGGTATGGATTTTTCTAGTTTCCTAGTTGTTTCCCATTGAAAACTTTTCTCGGCTAGGTCTTCTAAAAATTGCCAGGCTTCATTTGGTTCTTTATACATAAATTATCCCTGGCACATGGACTCTAGCATTGTTTGAGAATTTGAATCTAACCCTTCATAAATTATTTGGCATAGCCTCCAAGTTTCTATTCCATGATGTGGGCATTGGGTCAAGAGGTTCTTGAATCGATCGAAGTATTTTCAAAATGATTCACTAGCTAGTTGATAGAATTAGTTTATTTTATTTCTAATTCTAGTAGTTTTATGATGAGAAAAATATTTTTTTAAGAATATTCTCATAAAGCCCTCCTAGGTCATGATAGATTGATTTGGAAGACTATAATGCCATTTTTTGGCATTATCCTTAAGGGCAAAATTGATTAATCTTAGTTTGATTTCGTCATCTAATAATTATTGTAGTTTCATGGTTGCACAAACCTCTTCAAATTTCTTAATGAATATATATGCATCCTCTATTCCCATGAATTTTGAAAGCATGTTAATGATTTGAGATTTAATTTCAAAGTTGTTTGCTGTGGGTTGGGGAAACCTGATGCAAGAGGGTTGGATGGAACCAACTGGATAATATAAATTCTTAAGGGTTTGAGGCTGAGGCTGATTTGCTAAATCCATTGTGGATGTTGAGGTTATAAAATCTGAAATAGAAACTAAATCCATTTTGATTAGTCGACCTGAAATCCTTCTCCATATGGGTGTTGGAGAATTCACTATATTCTCAATGTCCTCAATCTTTTTTTTATTTATTTTATTTTATTTTTGAAGAAAAAAAAGATAAAAAAATAAAAGTTCTAAAGAAGAGGTCCTAAGGAGTCCTAGAACTAAGAAGAGAGAGAAGAATTAGGTTTAATTTGATTTGATGTTGGTTAGTAATCAAGTTGGTCAATCAATTCTGACTAAAGGTTATCCTAATTCTAGATAGCTCCTAAATGTTAAGGTCACTTTCGAGCCCTCCAAGTGTAGGATTAGTCAATTAACTGGCCAGATAAGTGTAAGGTCGGTGGGAGTCCCCCTATTGCTTGCCTTAGACACCAATTATGCTTGGCCAGGTAAGCGAACAAAATTAATTAGAAACCATCTTCCTTCGGGCCCAATCGTCTCTGAAGCACTTTTCTAGACACCAGTCAAATTGACTAATCCTAATCCGGTTCAACTCTTAGGGTTCCTTATCCTATTGAGCTCGAGCTCTTAGGGCTGATGTCTAATTGGTTTTAAAATTAATGGCTTAGGTCAATGCAGAATGCTAGTTAGTTATTTGTGGGCCAAGGAAGGGTGATCAAATCCCTACCTTATCTTATTTTATTGGGTTGTGCTCTTAAGTTGATTTAAAGATGCATATGCACAATCACTTTCAATAAGAAATTCTATGCAACTAAAGTAGATGCATCAAATTGATTAAACTTAAGAGCTTACCTTATCTCTAGCGATCACCAAAAAAAATAAAAATAAAAATAAATTAATATGATGCATGCTCTAAGTAGTTAGAATTTCTAATCTTATCATGAGATTTTTAATTAGATTTAAGTGGATATATTTTTTTATAATTTAATTTTAAAATAAAATAAATAAATAAATAAAAAGGATTAGGGTTAGGATTGATCTCACCAAGCAAAACTAAATAATTTGTTCCTTGCGCTGATTCTTTTTGTTCTTTAACCTCTTTTTCTGTAAAATAAAAAAAAAATTAGCAAGCAATATTTTAAAAAAAATATTTATAATTAATTTATAAAAAAAATTAAAAAAATTAAAAAAAATAGCATCTATTCCTTCCTCGATAATGGTGCCAAAAACTTGATAGGAACGTGATGTTGTCGATAAGACACCATATTTATCAGTTTAATCCGACTTCTTAAAATAATTAAAAATATATAGATAGCAGTGAGTCAAGTCAAATCCATAGGAAAGATAGTATTTTTAGATTTAAAATTTTTAATTTTTTAGAAAAAAAAAATTTGAAATTAAAAATGAAGTTGGAAAGCGAAAATTAAAGGATGCAGAAATTTAAACTTGGTACTAAGATCTACTAGTTAGATCTTAGCATCTACTTGCAATAAAATAAAAAGAAATAATTAAAGTATAGAATTAAATAACAATAAAAATAAAGAGTAAAAAATTAAAGTGCAAAGAATAAAATTTTTATTAATTAAAATTTTAAAATTTAAATATATAAAATTTAAAAAGAAAAAAAATAAAATAAAATAGCCTGATCTCTAATCTTGGATCGACATGGGTGGAAAGATGGTGTAGAAGTCCAGCTTTTTCTTTCGACATCAGTTGTTTCAAAATAGCCATTAACCCATAGCCTGGCTTCATCCTATACCAAAGCTTCACTTTGATCAAAGATGCTTAATTTCTAGAGGCATGGGGTCCTTTTTATAGAGCTAGAAGGGCTGAAGAGTTTTCTTCAGGGTAATGTGGAACTAAGGAGCTCTTTGATCATCAAAATATAGAGAAATTTGAGTAAAAATTAGATTAAAAGGAGTCTTGGATGAATTCTATTACTCTGGATGAAATCTGGCCATTGATAGGAATCCAACGAAATAAAAATCAAGAAAATCGAATGTGTATCAATCCAGATCAGGTTAGATTAAATTTTGATCGTCCGATCATGCGTTGATGGAGGAAATCTTATCGTTGATCGTGTGTCGGGAGTCCTAATCACTATCGAAAGCATTTTGGACCATTGGATCATCCCTTGGATCGAGCGCTGCCATTGGATGGCGATCTGTATGAAGTCTGAAGCCGAATCAAATCCGAAAATAACCACAGCCATTCGATCTTGACCGCAAGCTACCACAGCCATCCGATCGCACAATTACTATTCCCATGGACCGCATGAACCAACTGCACCATACACCGCAGTCAATCAGCGCTCCTATCATCGAGTGAAAAGACCAAATTGCCCTATGAGCCACGATAAATTTTTGTGGATCCTTTAAGGGTCTAGGTCCGCCACGTGTCGTGCTTTGATTTGCCAGATTCTGCTAAGCTGGCGGTCCACACCTGGATCGTGGACTAGCTGGTGGCTTTTGCGGCTAAGTCAGCTTTGACAACTTAGGTTGGCTTGGCTTGCAAAGTCAGCTGAGCCATTTTTCTTTTTTATTTAATTTTTATTATTTTATTTCTTTAAAAATTCATATCTTCTTCGTTTTAGCTTCATTTTGCTCGAAACTTATTTCATTATGATTAAAAAAATGAGCTCTTTCCACTGATAATAAAATTTTATTTTTTAATTTTTATTAATTTTTATTTTTTTTATAATTAATAAAAATATTAATTTCTTAAAAAATATATAAATTAATCATTAATTCTTAAAAATTAATATAAATTAATTGATAAATTAATATTTTTATTGATGAATTTATGATACTTATTAGAAGCCAAATCAGTAAAGCTGCCACTTACTGGGCATGTCAGACTCTCTAAGATCATGTCATCATAGACTGAGATGGAGGTTCAAGAGATGAAAAGTATTTCATATGCTTCTGGTGTGGGGAGCATTATGTACTCTATGGTATGTTGTAGTCCAGACTTAGCTCATGCAGTGAGTTTGATGAGCAGGTTTATAGCTCAGTCTGATAGAGAGCACTGGAGAGCACTAAAGGGTATCTTCAGGTACTTGGAATGTTCAATTAGGATTGGCATCTACTATGGTCAGTGGGAAGGTGCTAAGGAATATCCTAACATATACAAGAAGGCTCGAGGGCTAATAGAGGAGTTTGTGGATGTAGATTTTAGTGGAGATGTAGATACTCAACATTCGATGATAAGTTTTGTGTTTAGCCTGTATGGAGGTCCAATCTCATGGAGATCTTGCTTGCAGTCGATTATGGTCTTGTCCACTACCGAAGCAGAGTACATTGGCATCATGAAGGTAGTGAAAGAAGCTCTATAGTTTAAGATCTTGGTGCTGGAGATGGAATTTCTACAGGATGCAGTTAGGATGCATTATGATAGTTAGAGTGCTTTGTTGCTTGCATAGAATTTTGTGTATCATGCGAGGACTAAGCACATTGATATTAGGTACCACCGGATCAAAGAGTTAGTAGAGAATGGTGAAGTAGAGCTGGTGAAGGTTCACACCAAGAAAAATTCAATTAATGTGCTCATAAAGGTACTTCCATGGAATAACTTTCACAACCATATGGTATTGATGGGGCTGGCGAATAGAGCTGAGTTCACAAAGACTTAGGAGCACCAAAGTGGTGAGCTCAAGTATAGTGCTCTCAAGCCATGAAACCAAGTGGAGAGAGATCAAGGAGTGAATGGAACCATCCATCGAAGAGCTTCAGTCAATGCTTTAGTTAAGCTAGCTTGGTTCCTATCAGAGCCAGCCCGAGTAGAAGTCAAGCCGACTTGGATCCTGATAGAACTGGCTTGAGCAAAAGGTTAGAAGGCATATCAAGCTGGCATGCTAAAAGAGCTAACTTGATTTTTTAGAGAGCCAGCTCGAGCTACAGAATAGAAGATAGTCATATTGGTCGAGCTAGCATGAACCCTGAGAGAGCCAGTCCGAGCAGTAGAGCAGAGAGTGATGATTTGGGCTCTCATAGCAGACATCACAGTCGAGCTGGCTTGACTGCTGATCGAGCTGGATCGAGCGGTGAATAGAATAATGCGTGGTTTCTACTCTGGCCTAGGATTGGGTTTAATCCTAGGGACTTAGTGCCTTGGTTTGTGAGATTCTAAGGGGCTAACCTATGAATTGGACTGGCATTAGTCCAATGGGTGTATGCAAGGGAGACATGGGTGTATATGGGCTCAGAGAGTACATCACATTAGGGTAACTAGAAAAATTTTTTAGGTTGGATCTCTTTGACCAAGTATATATATACTTTGTATTGAATTTGTAATTGGAATGAATTGAATATAAGCCTTTTCTAGCTGAAAATCTTTCTTTTCCTCTCTCATTCTCCCTCTCTTCTCCACGCCCTAGGATTTTCTAGGATTTCATAGAATAGCCATCACATTTCTTGGATCGTTGTTGTTGTTTCTGCAATCATCAAATAGCAAGGATTATTCTTAACAGATTAGTGTCAGAGCATCCATCTGAAACAACAGTACACAGGAGATTAAAATAGGAAAGAGAGCTTAGAGAGGAAGACGTATTTGGAGGATGCTATTTATAGATGGAGCCTGTAACAAAATGATAGTGACAATCATAATAAAATGTCAGTAGTGTTAAATATGTATGCCCTAGAAGCCAGAATTGACTGACACTTGTAATACACATCTAAGAGCAAAATTATAATTTTGACTATAAATAATAAAATAAATTATTTTCTATCATAGTGTGTATTTAAAAGTATTTGTGATACATCCCTTGAGTTAATGGTAATGATAGTTCATGTTTTTAAGAGTTGAAAATTTAAGACATGAATTTTCATTATTAACTCATAAAATGCTTCTGACCGTAGGATCATTATGAGGATGGTGATTGATCCAGAAGATTGGTGTATGATCGCTTCTTTAGAATAGATGAGTCTTGAGTCTGTGTAAAGACACTGAAGCGAGAGTACAGATACTCATTAGAGAACAATGACACTGAGCGTGACCACCTCGAGCAGTCATGAGAAAGTCTACCTTTTCGTCGATGATTGGCTTGAAGCTGCAGTGGTGTGTCTGGTTCTTTGATCTAAGGTGCATCGATAGTTCATCTTGAGGGTGTTATAGTTTGACTATACCATAACTAGATCTTCTAGCCATTTGAAATTCTAAGGTATATGTTGGCTATAGCATGTTCATTATAGGAATTAGATTGCACCAATAGGGGATTTATCTACCTCGGTAGATAAGGAGCAGCCTTATGATGATCATGAGAATTAAGTCCATAAGCCCGTAGCCATGGCAGAGTGAAATGATAGAAAGAGTTTCTATTAGGCTTTTTACATCGGACTTGAATCAAATGATTAATTCATATGATGAAAATTAGGATTTGACGAGATCATCTTAACCCTAATCTGATCGAAGCTCATGATAGAGAAACTTAATCACATAGATAACTGCATCGAGAGGTTCGTTCTCAATTTTGATGGGTTGTCATCATATACTGCTAGGTGTCACAGGTGGATTTTGGAAGCAATTAGAATAATTTGGATGATCGATCATACTAGTTATCTAAATCAGAAAAATTCTGATCCATCGGAAGATGTTTCGATGATGTCGATGATAAAGATCATAATATATCCCACTACCATATAGAACTAAATCTGACTAGATCATACAAACAAGGGGTTGGACCTAGATATCATCAATTGGACTAACCCAGTTCAATTGATTTGAATAAGATTCAATTAGATTCAAGAAAATCGTGCTAGCACATGATTGAGCCTAATATTCTCCTTTAATAATCATTAAAAGTTGTCTTGACTGAGCCAAATGTGTTCGAACTCACTCAGAAATCTTTACTTGATCTGACTGGAGCTTGTCTAGGTTAGAAAAATGTTGTCTTAATTTATGAGATAAATTTGAGACAATACCTATCATTTTTCATCACCTGCTAAATCTTGTCTTTTAACTTTGGTCAAATGTTGATCTTTGACACTTAGACATCTGCCCATGTATCATGCATCCATAGGAGAGAGTTTGATCATTGTCCCTCTACTAAAAGAAGAAAAGGGAGGGGAAGCATGCCTAGGGAGGCGTGTGAAGGGAAATCCTGATTTCCCGGTCCAGGTTCGTCCAGATCTGATTAGATCAAGAGATATAGTTCAAAATTTTTTCTCTTGATCTCAATCAGATCTTGATATGTTTCAGATCTGATTCTTATTATTTTAACAAATAAAATAAAATAAGATAAATTAAATCAAATTTAATTTACCTGATTTGGGTAATCCTATTACCCTGTAGATGATCCTGATTGTAGCGGAAGGTTCTGGATCTTAGCCACGCAAGCGCCTGGCCTCTACCGATATCCACTCGGGTTGGATCTGGAGAATCTCTTCTTCTCTATCACACCTCCAAAAATCAGATCTGGATCTGATCTGGAGGATCTTCAAAACTCTTTTGAAGATCTGCAGTCGTCCTTTTGCAGCAGCGCAGCCTTCTTGCTTTTGATCGCCTTTCCTTGATCTGAATCGCACCAAACTAAGTCCAAAACACTTTTGGACGTGGAGAGCAAGGGGAGAAGAGAGTATGGCATGGAGAAGGAGGGGAGAGGCAGCCTTGGATGTGGGAAATCTCTTTCAATAAGACTTAGGATTTAGGGTTGGGCGCAGGGTCTTATTTATAGACTAAGCGTGATCCAACTCTTCTTCCTCTCAACCAATCACAACCCTTTGTGTAATCAGATCTAAATCTGATTGGTTGAAAAAGAGACCCCTGGATTCCTCCTTAGAGGGTGCCTAAGACCAGTCAAACTGGATTCTTAGTAGAACTCTAATTGGAATCCTAAAGGGAGGTGGAGTCCTTGTCCAACAAGGACTCCTAGGCGCCTCCTACTTGGGCTCACGCCACCCTTGGCGTGCGCCCTTCTCCTTGCCAGGTTCTGGCAGGGGGACAAGCCCCACCAGCTCTCCAATAGGTGCATGACATGTGGTCAAAAGTCAAAGGGTGAATGGTCAACGTTTGACCAGTCAAAGGTAGACTTTTGACCAAAGTCAAAGAACAAGAAATGGCAGGTGACCAAAAAATGGCAGGTAATGTCAAATTTACAAATAAGACAACCTTATTCTGACTTGGACAACCTCCTAGTCAGACCATATGAAGGCCTCTGATTGAGCACAAACTCCTTTGGCTCAGTCAGGACAACTTATTTATGATAGTTAAAAGAAGAACGTTAGGTTCAATCGATGTTGCTAGCACGATTTTCCTTGAACCTAATTGAATCTTCATTCAAGATCAATTGAACTAGGATCAGTTCAATTGATGATCACCAGATTCAAACCCTTGTTTGTGTGATCCAGTTAGGTTCAAGTTCTGTATGGTAATGGGATATGTCATGATCTCTATCATCGACATCATCGAAACTCCTTTCGATGGATCAGAACTCTTCTGATTCGAACAAGCTAGAATGATCGATCATCTAAATCATTCTAATTGCTCCCAAAATCCACCAGTGACACCTAGCAGTATATGGTGGCAACCCATCAGAAGCTGAAAATGCGAACCTCTTGGTGCAGCTACCTGTGTGATTAAGTTCTTCTATCTTGAGCCCCGATCAGATTAGGGTTAAGGTGAACTCGTCAAACCCTAAGTCTCTGTCATATGAATGTAATCATTCGATTCGAGTCCAATGTGAAAATCTAAATAGAAACTCTTTCTATTATTTCACTCTGCCATGGCCATGGGCTTCAGGACTTGATTCTCATGATCATCATAGGGCTACTCCTCTACCACCGAGGTAGATAGATCCCATCTTGATGCAATCCAGTTCCTACAATGAACATGTCACAGCCAACATACACCTCAGGGTTCCATATGGCTAGGAGACCGAGTAATGGTGTAGTCAAACTATAACACCCTCAAGGTGAACTACCGATGCATCTCAGGTCAAAGAACCAGACACACTACTGCAGCATCGAGTCAGTCATTGACGAGAAGGTAGACTCCCTAATGACTACTCGAGGTGGTCACGCTCAGTGCCCTCGTTCTCTAACGAGTACCTGTACTCTCGCTCCGGTGTCTCCACACCGTAGACTCAAGACTCATCTACTAAAGAGAAGCGATCGTACACCAACCTTCCGGATCAATCACCATCCTCGTGATGATCCTATGGTCGGGAGCTGTTTATGAGTTAATAATGATTATTCATGTCTTAAATTTTCAACTCTTGAAAATATGAATTATCATTACCATTAACTCAAAGGATGTATCACAGACACTAAATACACATGTGTGATAGAAAATAACCCATTTCATTAATTATAGTCAAAATTACAATTTTGCCCCTAGAAGTGTATTACAAGTGTCAGCCAATTCTGGCTTCTAGGGCACATATATCTAACAATCTCCCACTTGTCCTAAAGCCAATTGGCTACAAGTCTAAGTCCCATCTTCTCAAGGTGGGCTTCGATCTTCTGCTGGCCCAATGGCTTTGTCAGTGGGTCTGCCACATTATCTGCGGAGTTGACTCTCTTGACCTCAACGTAACCTTTCTCAAGGTAATCGCGGATGAGATGATATCGCCGCTCAATGTGCTTGGACTTCTAGTGAGACCTCGGCTCCTTAGCAAGGGCTATGGCGCCATTGTTGTCGCAGTAAAGAGGAATGGCATCTGATGGCATTACTCCAATTTCTGCAGCAAACTTCTTGTACCAGAACGCTTCCTTTGCAGCCTCTGATGCAGCTATATATTCTGCTTCCATGGTGGAATCTGCTATCACAGTTTGCTTGGAACTCTTCCAGCTGACAGCTCCACCATTGCACACAAACAGACTTTCAGATGTCGACTTTCGATCATCTATATCGGACATGAAGTCCGAGTCTGTGTATCCCTGGACCAGGAGTTCTCCATTACCAAAGACCAACATCATATCCTTAGTTCTTCTCAAGTACTTAAGGATACACTTCACAGAAGTCCAGTGTTCTTCACCTGGATTTGACTGATATCTGCTTGTGACACTCACAGCATGGGCTATATCAGGTCGTGTACATAGCATGGCATACATGAGGCTCCCTATTGCAGAAGCATAAGGGATCTTGCTCATGCGTTCTATTTCCTCAGGTGTGCTGGGGCACATCTTCTTGGAAAGATGAATACCATGTCTGAAGGGTATTAATCCCCTCTTAGAGTTTTCCATACTAAACCTCTTTAGTACTTGCTCTATGTACATCTTCTGTGAAAGTCCTAGCATCCTATTCGGTCTATCCCTATAGACCTTAATTCCTAGAATAAAGGATGCTTCACCTAGGTCTTTCATGGAGAATTCCTTAGACAACCACATCTTGACTGATGTCAACATGGGAATATCATTCCCAATAAGGAGGATGTCATCCACGTACAATACGAGGAAGACAACAGCGCTCCCACTGACCCTTTTGAAAACACATGGTTCCTCTTCGTTTTTGATGAAACCAAACTTTTTGATCACATCATTGAAACGAGTGTTCCAGCTCCGAGATGCTTGCTTAAGTCCATATATGGACCTTTGCAGCTTGCAAACCTTGTGATCAGTATCACTGGATGTGAAACCTAGCGGCTGTTCCATATAGATATCTTCCTCAAGATATCCATTTAGGAATGCCGTTTTCACGTCTATTTGCCATATTTCATAATCGAAATAGGCTGCAACAGCAAGCAATGTGCGGATGGATTTTAGCATAGCTACCGAAGAAAAGGTATCCTGATAGTCAATGCCTTCACGTTGACTATAACCTTTTGCCACCAGTCTAGCCTTGAATGTCTCCACATTCCCATCTGCACCAATCTTTCTCTTGAAGATCCATTTACACCCAATAGGTACTATACCTTCTGGTGGATCTACCAAGGTCCAGACTTGGTTTGAGTGCATCGAGTCGATCTCTGACTTCATTGCCTCAAGCAATTTCTCGGAGTCGATATCTGATATCACCTCGTTGTAGGTTTTGGGATCATCACCATGAGCACCATTACCTATGAGGAACATTTCCTCTACATCCTCTGAAATAATACCTAAGTATCTTTCAGGGGGACGGGAAACTCTTTTCGATCTACGAGGTGGAGGAGGTAGTGTTCTTATTGGCTCAACCTGATTTGGTTCCACTTGGTCCTTAGCTCTTTCTGCTTGTGAGACTTTCTCATCAAGCTTAATCTGCTTTCCAATGCCACTATCTTGAATAAACTATTTTTCAAGAAATATGGCATGTCGACTCACAATCACATTGTGGTCTTCAGGAATGTATAAATAGTATCCTAATGACTCTTTAGGATATCCTATGAATCGAGCTCTAAAGGACCTAAACTCTAACTTGTCCGCTTGTTGTCTTTTGACATAAGCCGGACAACCCCAAATTCTGAGATGACTCAGACTTGGTTTCTTACCATGCCATATCTCATACGGTGTGGTAGGAACGGTTTTAGAGGGAACCCTATTCAGTAAATAAATTGAAGTTAATAATGAATGTCCCCAAAGAAAATCTGGGAGGTCTGTGAAGCTCATCATGGATCGAACCATATCCAATAGAGTCCGATTTCTCCGTTCTGAAACCCCATTGAGTTGAGGTGTTCCTGGTGGAGTCCATTGAGAGACTATGCCATTTTCCTTAAGATAGTCTAGGAATTTTCGGCTAAGATATTCACCTCCTCGATCTGATCGAAGAACCTTAATGGGTTTTCCAGTTTGTTTTTCTACTTCATGTCTGAATTCTTTGAACTTTTCAAAAGCTTCAGACTTGTGTCTCATGAGATACACATACCCATACCTAGACAGATCATCGGTAAAGATAATGAAGTAGACAAAATTGCCTCTAGCCGGCACATCGAATGGGCCGCACACATCAGTATGTACTAAGGCAAGGAGATCTGTGGCCCTCTCCCCATGTCCAACAAAAGGGAGTTTAGTCATTTTGCCTTGAAGACAAGATTCACAAGTTGGATATGACTCAAAAGTCAATGGACTCAATAGCCCATTTTTCTCCAATTTGTTAATCCTATCTTCTGCTATTTGACATAATCTCAGGTGCCATAGATATCTGTCGTTTGGACTATCCCTAGGTCGTTTGGCATTCACGTTTTGCTCGAATAATGAGCATACCTCCGGAAGGACCTTCCTTCTTGTTCTTCAGGGTGGCCAGGTAAGTAGGACAGTTCCGCTTCCAATGGCCGTCGCTGTTGCAATGGAAACACTTTCCTTTGCCATCGACCTTCTTTTTCGGTTCTGCCTTCTTCTTCTTTGATCCTTCTACCTTTTGCTTTTTCACAGACTTCTTTTTCTTTCCATAAGACTTTCTTTTGGAAGAAGTCCGTTCCATAGCAAGAACTGAGCCTTTAGAATCTTTCATAGAAAGCTCAGCGGTAACCAGCATATTCATCAACTCGGCCAAGGAATTTTGAAGTTTGTGCATGTGGTAATTCATGATGAATTACCCATATGCATCAGTCAAGGATTGTAGAATAATATCGTTCTGCAAGTCCAAGTCCAACTTCACACCGAGCTTCTCAAGCTCTTCCATGTCCTTGATCATTGTCAGACAGTGATCTTGGACTGACTGCGCATCACGCATCTTAGCCTTAAAAAGTCATTTCATGACTTGATATTTGGCTGCGCGACTCTGTTCACCAAACATCTCCTGTAGGTGAGCCAACATTTGGCGAGCAGTCCCGATATCTTCATGTTGGCGCTGGAGCTCATCAGACATCGAGCCCAACATGTAGTATCTGGCCTTATTGTCTTCGTCAATCCATTTTTCCAGAGACGCTCTCTGTTCAAGTGGATGGACGAGCTGGTAAGGTGGGAGGGTCCTGGTCC
Source organism: Cocos nucifera (assembly GCA_006176705.1). Taxonomy (NCBI): domain Eukaryota; kingdom Viridiplantae; phylum Streptophyta; class Magnoliopsida; order Arecales; family Arecaceae; genus Cocos; species Cocos nucifera. The sequence goes on along the minus strand of QRFJ01004193.1, from coordinate 45,161 downwards.
AAAACATGTGTTAACTTCTCGGAACCCAAAACAATTTTGTAGTTCCTGAGCCAATCTTTATAATTGGGTCCAGTCAGTCTATGTGTGTCTAGGATACGTGCCAGTGGGTTGGACGCAGACATTTTCCTGTAGAGAGTCAAAGATTCTAGTTAGATACTGTAATTTTGACTTGACCAATTTGTTTAGGGATTTTATTTTTAAACAAATTAGCTCCCACTATTTTCTCGGATCCCTACACTCCCTCTGTAGAGATGCGAAAATCTCCGTGATTGATGATTTCTAGTGGGTGGTGCGGTCTCACCAACTGACTCATCACCTCACCTAACAGTTATTGGTGATGGGTTAGCCAATGAGTGAACAACTCTTGTTCAATGATTCTCTAATCATGGTGCACCCAAACTTGGTCTCTAATTCATGAATCTCACCGTATCCGGAATATTGATCCACTCCTTAGTTAAGTCAGACCCACCATTTGCATAGACTGGGTTCCTAATTGGGTCTCTCACCGTATCCGGAATATTGAGCCCAAACTCATCCTCCAGCCCATAGCATCCAATGCCTAATAGACATGGTTGCATCTTTCCCGGTGCAACTGAGCCACTGTATCCAGCCGAGAACAATCAACCCCGGGAAGGGCCCGCACATCTACAATGGTGGAAGACCTCAGACTTAATCTTTTCTTAGGGAGAATTGATTCAGGTCTCATTAAACTAGACTTGGCTTAGTCATAACAATTATGACTAACCTAGTGGCATGGGTCAGCTCGGATTATTGACCACCTTCAGATCAGAACTGTGTCAACAGATATGGCCAGGTAAGTGAGACCGGTGGAAGGAATATGCCGTTAACTCGCACAAGAACGCATTCAGGTCGAGTAGCTTCCAATTAAAAACCAGTCGGTCGTCTGTGCCAAACTTACCTTAGACACCAAATTGTTGAGTCAGAACCAATTGGGTTAGCCTACAATCCAGACTCTAACCTCTGAGCCTAATTAGGTCTTGCTTGATCGATCACTTATGTGACTCGATCTTGACCCAGACTTAATCCTATTAGGCTGGTCAATTTAAGCATTGTTGATCCCATCTAACCAACTCTTGATTCGGTTTGATCAACCGCTTAGACCTAATTGAGCTACCCAAGCCCGAACCCAGTATTATGAATATGTCTTAGATCTGAAATTCTCAATTTTAGACCTAATTAATATTCCATAAACTTAATTCTTAATTAAGTAGGGTTCATAAACAAAATATGCACAATAAATCCTAGGGTTTCAGGATCTAGGGTTTTGCAGAAAGTAAGTTTTGGGTTTCTGATTAAGGACGAACACGCAGCACCCCAACACATCATAAGAACACCCCATCGAATGGGAAGAGAGGGCCTTTAAACCCTTCTTCGTTCTTATGACCGGACGGCCAAGGGGAACGCCTTAATCAGGAACATTCAATAAACATTCAATACTACAAAACAGTTATAGATCTATATCATATATCTCATATACAAATTTAGATCTAACCATGGCATATTTTGCATACATCTCATGTATCATAATCATGCATGTTTTCAGATCTAAATTATCACATAATAATCTAAAAAATTAGATTTAAATTGATCTAATCAAAATAAATTCTAATCTAGACAATTATGTAGAACTATTCTACAACTAGTCTAGTCATGCATCTATCATATCTCATATGATATTTAAAATTAAATAATTTTTATTTGCTGTTTATCAGATGTTATTATAACACTTATAATATCAGAAAACAGTAAATAAGAAGATCTAAAATATGATTTAATCAATTAAATTCAAAGACATGCAAAACTATTCTATAGAACTATTCTATTCTAGAACTAGTCATGCATATCTTCATGTTCTTAGATCCAAATCATTTAATTTTAATTTTTTCTTGATTTCAGATCTGATCACATCTCATGTGACATCTGAAATCACATTATTTTTAATTAAAATAAAATTAAAAATCAGATCTAAACTATTTTTAGAACCATGGCTCTGATACCACTTGAAGGGAAATCCTGATTTCCCTGACCAGGTTCGTTCAGATCTGATCAGATCAAGAGATATATTTCAAAAATTTTTTCTCTTAGATCTATATCAGATCAGGGATGCTTCAGATCTGATTCTTATTTATTTAATAATAAAAATTAAATGAAAAGGATAAATTAAATCACATTCAATTTACCTGAATAGGGTAATCCTATTACCCTGTTGATGATCCTGTTTGCAGCGGAAGGTTCTGGATCAAGCCACGCAAGCGCCTGGCCTCTACCGGTATCCACTCGGGCTGGATCTGGAGATCCTCTTCTTCTCAATCAATCCTCCAAAAATTAGATCTGGATCTGATCTTGAAGGATCTTCAAAACTAGCTTTTGAAGACAATCATGTCTCTTGCAGCAGTGCTGCCTTCTTCCTTTCCTAGCGCCTTTCACTTGATCTGGATCGCACCTTCTTCAGCCCAAAGTCCCTTGGGACGTGGAGAGGAGAGAGAGGACCAGAGGGTGGCATGGAGAAGGAGGGAGAGAGGCTATGTGGCATGGGAAAATCTCTTTCAAGGTGGAAGAATTAGAATTCTAAGGCGTAGGCGCAGGGTTTATTTATAGACCCTGCTGATGCCACTATAGTGCTTCACATCATCCAAGCCAATCACAGCCCTTTATGCAATCAGATCTAAATCTAATTTTGGTGACATCATCTGATCTAATCAGATTAGACCCTGGAACTCTCCTTAGAGTGGTGCCTAAGACTAGATCAAATGGTCTTCTTAGGTAGAACTCTAATTGGAATCCTAAAGGGAGGTGGAGTCCTTGTCCAACAAGGACTCCTAGGCGCCTCCTACTTGGGCTCACGCCACCCTTGGCGTGCCCCCCCTTTCTTGTCAGCTTTCTAGCAGGGGGACAAGCCCCACCAGCTCCCTCCAATGGGTGCATGATACATGTGGTAAAAGTCAAAGTGTCTATGGTCAACATTTGACCAGTCAAAGGTAGACTTTTGACCAAAGTCAAAGAACAAGAAATGGCAGTGACCAAAAATGGCAGGTAATGTCTTACAAATAAGACAACCTATTTCTGACTTGGACAACCTCCTAGTCAGACCATATGAAGGCCTCTGATTGAGCACAAATCCTTTGGCTCAGTCAGGACAACTTATTTATGATAGTAAAAGAAGAACGTTAGGTTCAATCGAGTGCTAGCACGATTTTCCTTGAACCTAATTGAATCTCATTCAGATCAATTGAACTAGATCAGTTCAATTGATGATCACCAGATTCAAACCCTTATTTGTGTGACCCAGTTAGGTTCAGTTCTGTATGATAATGGGAATATGTCATGATCTCTATCATAGACATCATCGAAACTCTTTCGATGGATCAGAACTCTTCTGATTCGAACAGCTAGAATGATCGATCATCTAAATCATTCTAATTGCTTCCAAAATCCACCAGTGACACCTAGCAGTATATGGTGGCAACCCATCAGAGCTGAATGCGAACCTCTTGGTGCAGCTACCTGTGTGATTCCAGTTCTTCTATCTTGAGCCCCGATCAGATTAGGGTTAAGGTGAACTCGTCAAATCCTAAGTCTCTGTCATATGATGTAATCATTCGATTCGAGTCCAATGTGAAAATCTAATAGAAAACTCTTTCTATTATTTCACTCTGCCATGGCCATGGGCTTCATGGACTTGATTCTCATGATCATCATAGGGCTGCTCCTCTACCACCGAGGTAGATAGATCCATCTTGATGCAATCCATTCCTACAATGAACATGTCAAGCCAACATACACCTCAGGTTTCATATGGCTAGGAGATCGAGTAATGGTGTAGTCAAACTATAACACCCTCAAGGTGAACTGCCGATGCATCTCAGGTCAAAGAACCAGACACACTACTGCAGCATCGAGTCAGTCATTGACGAGAAGGTAGACTCCCTAATGACTACTCGAGGTGGTCACGCTCAGTGCCCTCGTTCTCTAACGAGTACTGTACTCTCGCCGGTGTCTCACACCGTAGACTCAAGACTCATCTACTAAAGAGAAGCGATCGTACACCAACCTTCCGGATCAATCACCATCCTCGTGATGATCCTATGGTCGGGAGTATTTATGAGTTAATAATGATTATTCATGTCTTAAATTTTCAACTCTTGAAAATATGAATTATCATTACCATTAACTCAAAGGATGTATCACAGACACTAATACACATGTGTGATAGAAAATAACCCATTTCATTAAAAAAAAAAAAAAATTATAGTTCAAAATTACAATTTTGCCCTAGAAAGTGTCATTACAAGGTCAGCCAATTCTTGGCTTCTAGGGCAGATATATCTAACATTTCCTTACATAGAATTAATAAGAATATCAATTTCTAAAAAAATAGATTAATTTATTTTATGATTAATACTTTATTAGTTATATTTTTACATTATCACAACCGCCCCAACTTTGGCATTGCTAGTCCCTTAGCCAATATTTTATTTAATTATCCATATTTCAATAAGATTATCCATCATAAAGATTAAAATCTCTAGACTAAAGGTCAAAAGTCTAGAATACTGCTAACTAAGTCATTGATTGCCTTCAGAAAGCAAATTTTTCAGTCAATACAATTAAAAACTTTCTTAGAGTAACTATCCAAAAGGATACATTTGCACTTGTGTTCGTGATGATACTTTAGGCATTTCAGGTATTAAATTAAGAGATCAAAAGTATTCCTCTCTTATCACTATTTTGTGTCAATTTCTAACATTCTCAATTTTGTACTCATGAATTAAGATGCTCTTCACACTTGTTTCTTTTTTTTTCTTTTTTTTTTAATTTTTATCTGTGTAGCATCCTGGCCTTTTCTTTCATATTTTACGTGAATTGCCATTCACTTGACCTAGGTGCAGAGATCCAAGTTACTAGGCTTTGGCAATCCATTACTCGATCTTTTGACTTTTATATTTAGGCAGATAAGCTTCTTTTCCCGTTAAATTCAAAGTTTTTTTAATTAGTAATGTCTATTAGTTACCAATTTTTCAGTGATAATTATCCCAGTTGGCTTAAATCAATTAACCTTATTGCCTTGTTAGTGTGCAGTGCAATTTAGAAAGTTTGCTAATATTCTTTTAAATGACCTAAGTAGGCTACTAAAAGGTCGACCAACTAATTACATCTTTAACTACTCATTACATTCATTTAGCCAAATAATTCTATCTTTTATCATTTGATCCAGTCATATCTTGCTCAAGATTTTTCTTCTTGACAATGGATTTTTTTTTTACTTTAATAATTCTAATTGTCTTTATAAAGGAAGAAAGAAAAATAAAAAGGCTGCAATAAAGGCATAGGAAGGGAATACACCTGATTTAGGTTCAATTTGAGTTCTTTTGGAGCTTTGAAATTTTTGATTTGAGCTCTTATTGATTTTTCTTCATAAATTGAAAATAACATACCAACAAAGTAAGGTAAAGAAGCAATAATAAATTACTAACAAAATTAAAAAAAAGAAAAATGATCAAAATTAAAAAGGAAAATAATACTATCTTAGTTAGTTCTGATTTATAGTCTTCGCTATCACTTTCTTTGAGTTTTAAAATGGATCAATCGGTGCCACTTCCATTGAAATACTTTCATTATATTTGATCGGAACTTCTTTCAATTTATGACATTAGCTTAGCTTTATCAGTCTCAATCCTATTTTCTTACAAATTCTATACTAATGATTGTCAATAAATATCAATTAGAAAATAAGTTGATTCATTATCAGTATGTTTAGTATATTTGAAAATATTAAGTAACTTGTTATCTTGGATCTCTAAGCAATTAATTTTCCTTTTGACATCTTATTAAAGCTCTTCCAGTAGCACTAAAAAGTGTATCTCCTAAAATTAAGGGTACAATCATAATCTTTCTTCATAATCCAAGAATAAATAAACAGAAGAAATAAACATGTTCTTACTTACCAAGGACCATATCCTCCACCTTATAACCTCTTGAGATTTAATGGATCTATTTCACTAATTAATAAGTAATAGGTGGTAGGTTTGTTCTCCTAGAACCCACGCTTTCTGAAAATAAAAAAAGAGGCATGAAGATTAAATCTTGCTCCTAAATCACATAAAACTTTATCAAAATCCCAAATTCACCAATATGCAAGGATAGTAAACTCCCTGGATCTTTTTGAAAGGGGAAATCCTGATTTCCCGTCAGGTTCTTCCAGATCTGATCTAGATCAAGAGATATATTTCAAAAATTTTTTCTTTGATCTTATCAGATCTTGATATTTTTAGATCTGTTCTTATTATTTTAATAAATAAAATAAAATAAGATAAATTAAATCAAATTTAATTTACCTGATTTGGGTAATCCTATTACCCGTTGATTATCCTGATTGCAGCGGAAGGTCTGGATCTTAGCCACGCAAGCGCCTGCCTCTACGGTATCCACTCGGTGATCTGAGACCTCTTCTTCTCTTATCACCCTCCAAAAATCAGATCTGGATCTGATCTGGAGGATCTTCAAAACTCCTTTGAAGATCGCAGTCGTCCTTTGCAGCAGCGCAGCCTTCTGCTTATGCCTTTCTTGATCTGATCTGCACCAACCAAGATCCAAACCTTTTGGAGTGGAGAGGAGCAGGGAGAAGGAGTTGGCCATGGAGAAAGAGGAGAGGCAGACCTTGGGCGTGGGGTTTTCTCAAGACTTAATTGAGTTGGGCGCAGGGTCTTATTTATAGACTAAGCGTGATCCAACTCTCTTCTTCCAACCAATCACAACCCTTTGTAAATCAGATCTAAATCTGATTGTGAAAAAGACCCCTGGATTCTCCCTTAGAGGGCCCTAAGACCAGTCAAATGGATTCTTAGTGAGACTCTAATTGGAATCCAAAAGGATGGAGTCCTTTCCAACAAGGACTCCTAGGCGCCTCCACTTGGGCCACGCCAGGGTGGCTGCGCCCTCTCCCATTAGGTTCTGAGGGACAGGCCCCACCACTCTCCAATAGGTGCATGACTGTGTCAAAAGTCAAAGTTAATGGTCAACTTTGAAGTCAAAGTAGACTTTTGACCAAAGTCAAAGAACAAGAAATGGCAGGTGACCAAAAATGGAGGTAATGTCTTACAAAAAGACAACCTTTTCTGACTTGACAACCTCAGTCGACCATATGAAGGCCTCTGATTGAGCACAAACTCCTTTGGCTCAGTAGGACAACTATTTATGATAGAAAGAAGAACGTTAGGTTCAATCGAGTGCTAGCACGATTTCCTTGAACTAATTGAATCTCTTCAGATCAATTGAACTAGACAGTTCAATTGATGATCACCAGACTCAAACCCTTATTTGTTGTGTGACCCAGTTATTCAGTTCTGTATTGGTAATGGGATATCTCTCTCTT
>QRFJ01004193.1:0-37743 GCA_006176705.1 Cocos nucifera | reverse complement strand
AAGCGATTGTACACCAACCTTCCGGATCAATCACCATCCTCGTGATGATCCTATGGTCGGGAGCTTTTATGAGTTAATAATGATTATTCATGTCTTAAATTTTCAACTCTTGAAAATATGAATTATCATTACCATTAACTCAAAGGATGTATCACAGACACTAAATACACATGTGTGATAGAAAATAACCCATTTATTAATTATAGTCAAAATTATAATTTTGCCCCTAGAAGTGTATTACAAGTGTCAGCCAATTCTGGCTTCTAGGGCACATATATCTAACAATCTCCCACTTGTCCTAAAGCCAATTGGCTACAAGTCTAAGTCCCATCTTCTCAAGGTGGGCTTCGATCTTCTGCTGGCCCAACGGCTTTGTAAGTGGGTCTGCCACATTATCTGCGGAGTTGACTCTCTTGACCTCAACGTAACCTTTCTCAAGGTAATCGCGGATGAGATGATATCGCCGCTCAATGTGCTTGGACTTCTAGTGAGACCTCGGCTCCTTAGCAAGGGCTATGGCGCCATTGTTGTCGCAGTAAAGAGGAATGGCATCTGATGGCATTACTCCAATTTCTGCAGCAAACTTCTTGTACCAGAACGCTTCCTTTGCAGCCTCTGATGCAGCTATATATTCTGCTTCCATGGTGGAATCTGCTATCACAGTTTGCTTGGAACTCTTCCAGCTGACAGCTCCACCATTGCACACAAACAGACTTTCAGATGTCGACTTTCGATCATCTATATCGGACATGAAGTCCGAGTCTGTGTATCCCTGAACTTGGAGTTCTCCATTACCAAAGACCAACATCATATCCTTAGTTCTTCTCAAGTACTTAAGGATACATTTCACAGAAGTCCAGTGTTCTTCACCTGGATTTGACTGATATCTGCTTGTGACACTCACAGCATGGGCTATATCAGGTCGTGTACATAGCATGGCATACATGAGGCTCCCTATTGCAGAAGCATAAGGGATCTTGCTCATGCGTTCTATTTCCTCAGGTGTGCTGGGGCACATCTTCTTGGAAAGATGAATACCATGTCTGAAGGGTATTAATCCCCTCTTAGAGTTTTTCCATACTAAACCTCTTTAGTACTTTCTCTATGTACATCTTCTGTGAAAGTCCTAGCATCCTATTCGGTCTATCCCTATAGACCTTAATTCCTAGAATAAAGGATGCTTCACCTAGGTCTTTCATGGAGAATTCCTTAGACAACCACATTCTTGACTGATGTCAACATGGGAATATCATTCCCAATAAGGAGGATGTCATCCACGTACAATACGAGGAAGACAACAGCGCTCCCACTGACCCTTTTGAAAACACATGGTTCCTCTTCATTTTTGATGAAACCAAACTTTTTGATCACATCATTGAAACGAGTGTTCCAGCTCCGAGATGCTTGCTTAAGTCCATATATGGACCTTTGCAGCTTGCAAACCTTGTGATCAGTATCACTGGATGTGAAACCTAGCGGCTGTTCCATATAGATATCTTCCTCAAGATATCCATTTAGGAATGCCGTTTTCACGTCCATTTGCCATATTTCATAATCGAAATAGGCTGCAACAGCAAGCAATGTGCGGATGGATTTTAGCATAGCCTACTGGGGAAAAGGTATCCTGATAGTCAATGCCTTCACGTTGACTATAACCTTTTGCCACCAGTCTAGCCTTGAATGTCTCCACATTCCCATCTGCACCAATCTTTCTCTTGAAGATCCATTTACACCCAATAGGTACTATACCTTCTGGTGGATCTACCAAGGTCCAGACTTGGTTTGAGTGCATCGAGTCAATTTCTGACTTCATTGCCTCAAGCCATTTCTCGGAGTCGATATCTGATATCGCCTCGTTGTAGGTTTTGGGATCATCACCATGAGCACCATTACCTATGAGGAACATTTCCTCTACATCCTCTGAAATAATACCTAAGTATCTTTCAGGGGGACGGGAAACTCTTTCCGATCTACGAGGTGGAGGAGGTAGTGTTCTTATTGGCTCAACCTGATTTGGTTCCACTTGGTCCTTAGCTCGTTCTGCTTGTGAGACTTTCTCATCAAGCTTAATCTGCTTTTCCAATGCCACTATCTTGAATAAACTATTTTTCAAGAAATATGGCATGTCGACTCACAATCACATTGTGGTCTTCTGGAATGTAGAAATAGTATCCTAATGACTCTTTAGGATATCCTATGAATCGAGCTCTAAAGGACCTAAACTCTAACTTGTCCGCTTGTTGTCTTTTGACATGAGCCGGACAACCCCAAATTCTGAGATGACTCAGACTTGGTTTCTTACCATGCCATATCTCATACGGTGTGGTAGGAACGGTTTTAGAGGGAACCCTATTCAGTAAATAAATTGAAGTTAATAATGAATGTCCCCAAAGAAAATCTGGGAGGTCTGTGAAGCTCATCATGGATCGAACCATATCCAATAGGAGTCCGATTTCTCCGTTCTGAAACCCCATTGAGTTGAGGTGTTCCTGGTGGAGTCCATTGAGAGACTATGCCATTTTCCTTGAGATAGTCTAGGAATTTTCGGCTAAGGTATTCACCTCCTCGATCTGATCGAAGAACCTTAATGGGTTTTTCCAGTTTGTTTTTCTACTTCATGTCTGAATTCTTTGAACTTTTCAAAAGCTTCAGACTTGTGTCTCATAAGATACACATACCCATACCTAGACAGATCATCGGTAAAGATAATGAAGTAGACAAAATTGCCTCTAGCCGGCACATCAAATGGGCCGCACACATCAGTATGTACTAGGGCAAGGAGATCTGTGGCCCTCTCCCCATGTCCAACAAAAGGGAGTTTAGTCATTTTGCCTTGAAGACAAGATTCACAAGTTGGATATGACTCAAAAGTCAATGGACTCAATAGCCCATTTTTCTCCAATTTGTTAATCCTATCTTCTGCTATATGACATAATCTCAGGTGCCATAGATATCTGTCGTTTGGACTATCCCTAGGTCGTTTGGCATTCACGTTTTGCTCGAATAATGAGCATACCTCCAGAAGGACCTTCCTTCTTGTTCTTCAGGGTGGCCAGGTAAGTAGGGCAGTTCCGCTTCCAATGGCCGTCGCTGTTGCAATGGAAACACTTTCCTTTGCCATCGGCCTTCTTTTTCGGTTCTGCCTTCTTCTTCTTTGATCCTTCTACCTTTTGCTTTTTCACAGACTTCTTTTTCTTTCCATAAGACTTTCTTTTGGAAGAAGTCCGTTCCATAGCAAGAACTGAGCCTTTAGAACCTTTCATAGAAAGCTCAGCGGTAACCAGCATATTCATTCAACTCGGCCAAGGAATTTTGAAGTTTATGCATGTGGTAATTCATGATGAATTGCCCATATGCATCAGTCAAGGATTGCAGAATAATATCGTTCTGCAGGTCCAAGTCCAACTTCACACCGAGCTTCTCAAGCTCTTCCATGTCCTTGATCATTGTCAGACAGTGATCTTGGACTGACTGCCCATCACGCATCTTAGCCTTAAAAAGTCATTTCATGACTTGATATTTGGCTGCGCGACTCTGTTCACCAAACATCTCCTGTAGGTGAGCCAACATTTGGCGAGCAGTCCCGATATCTTCATGTTGGCGCTGGAGCTCATCAGACATCGAGCCCAACATGTAGTATCTGGCCTTATTGTCTTCGTCAATCCATTTTTCCAGAGACGCTCTCTGTTCAACAGATGGACGAGCTGGTAAGGTGGGAGGGTCCTGGTCCAAAACATGTGTTAACTTCTCTGAACCCAAAACAATTTTGTAGTTCCTGAGCCAATCTTTATAATTGGGTCCAGTCAGTCTATGTGTGTCCAGGATACGTGCCAAGTGGGTTGGACGCAGACATTTTCCTGTAGAGAGTCAAAGATTCTAGTTAGATACTGTAATTTTGACTTGACCAATTTGTTTAGGGATTTTATTTTTAAACAAATTAGCTCCCACTATTTTCTCGGATCCCTACACTCCCTCTGTAGAGATGCGAAAATCTCCACGATTAATGATTTCTAGTGGGTGGTGCGGTCTCACCAACTGACTCATCACCTCACCTAACAGTTATTGGTGATGGGTTAGCCAATGAGTGAACAACTCTTGTTCAATGATTCTCTAATCATGGTGCACCCAAACTTGGTCTCTAATTCATGAATCTCACCGTATCCGGAATATTGATCCACTCCTTAGTTAAGTCAGACCCACCATTTGCATAGACTGGGTTCCTAATTGAGTCTCTCACCGTATCCGGAATATTGAGCCCAACTCATCCTCCAGCCCATAGCATCCAATGCCTAATAGACATGGTTGCATCTTCCCGGTGCAACTGAGCCACTGTATCCAGCCGAGAACAATCAACCCCGGGAAGGGCCCGCACATCTACAATGGTGGAAGACCTCAGACTTAATCTTTTCTTAGGGAGAATTGATTCAGGTCTCATTAAACTAGACTTGGCTTAGTCATAACAATTATGACTAACCTAGTGGCATGGGTTCAGCTCGGATTATTGACCACCTCAGATCAGAACTGTGTCAACAGATATGGCCAGGTAAGTGAGACCGGTGGAAGGAATATGCCATTAACTCGCACAAGAACGCATTCAGGTCGAGTAGCTTCCAATTAAAAACCAGTCGGTCGTCTGTGCCAAACTTACCTTAGACACCAAATTGTTGAGTCAGAACCAATTGGGTTAGCCTACAATCCAGACTCTAACCTCTGAGCCTAATTAGGTCTTGCTTGATCGTGACTCGATCTTGACCCAGACTTAATCCTATTAGGCTGGTCAATTTAAGCATTGTTGATCCCATCTAACCAACTCTTGATTCGGTTTGATCAACCGCTTAGACCTAATTGAGCTACCCAAGCCCGAACCCAGTATTATGAATATGTCTTAGATCTGAAATTCTCAATTTTAGACCTAATTAATATTTCCATAAACTTAATTCTTAATTAAGTAGGGTTCATAAACAAAATATGCACAATAAATCCTAGGGTTTCAGGATCTAGGGTTTTGCAGAAAGTAAGTTTTGGGTTTCTGATTAAGGACGAACACGCAGCACCCCTACACATCATAAGAACACCCCATCGAATGGGAAGAGAGGGCCTTTAAACCCTTCTTCGTTCTTATGACCGGACGGCCAAGAGGAACGCCTTAATCAGGAACATGTAAATCTACAAAACAGTTATAGATCTATATCATATATCTCATATACAAATTTAGATCTAATCATGGCATATTTTGCATACATCTCATGTATCATAATCATGCATGTTTTCAGATCTAAATTATCTCATAATAATCTAAAAAATTAGATTTAAATTGATCTAATCAAAATAAATTCTAATCTAGACAATTATGTAGAACTATTCTACAACTAGTCTAGACATGCATCAATCATATCTCATATGATATTTAAAATTAAATAATTTTTATTTGCTATTTTATCAGATGTTATTATAACACTTATAATATCAAGAAAATAGTAAATAAAAGATCTAAAATATGATTTAATCATATTAAATCAAAGACATGCAAAACTATTCTATAGAACTATTCTATTCTAGAACTAGTCATGCATATCTTCATAATCTTAGATCCAAATCATTTAATTTTAATTTTTTCTGATTTCAGATCTGATCACATCTCATGTGACATCTGAAATCACATTATTTTTAATTAAAATAAAATTAAAATCAGATCTAAACAATTTTTAGAACCATGGCTCTGATACCAGTTGAAGGGAAATCCTGATTTTCCCGGTCCAGGTTCGTTCAGATCTGATTCAGATCAAGAGATATATTTCAAAAATTTTTCTCTTGATCTCAATCAGATCTTGATATATTTTAGATCTGATTCTTATTATTTTAATAAATAAAATAAAATAAGATAAATTAAATCAAATTTAATTTACCTGATTTGGGTAATCCTATTACCCTGTTAGATGATCCTGATTGCAGCGGAAGGTTCTGGATCTTAGCCACGCAAGCGCCTGGCCTCTACCGGTATCCACTCGGGTTGGATCTGGAGATCCTCTTCTTCTCTATCACACCTCCAAAAATTAGATCTGGATCTGATCTGGAGGATCTTCAAAACTCTTTTGAAGATCTGCAGTCGTCCTTTTGCAGCAGCGCAGCCTTCTTGCTTTTGATCGCCTTTCCTTGATCTGAATCGCACCAAACTAAGTCCAAAACACTTTTGGACGTGGAGAGCAAGGGGAGAAGAGAGTATGGCGTGGAGAAGGAGGGGAGAGGCAGCCTTGGGGCGTGGGAAAATCTCTTTCAATAAGACTTAGGATTAGGGTTGGGCGCAGGGTCTTATTTATAGACTAAGCGTGATCCAACTCCTTCTTCCTCTCAACCAATCACAACCCTTTGTGAAATCAGATCTAAATCTGATTGGTTGGAAATAGAGACCCCTGGATTCCTCCTTAGAGGGCGCCTAAGACCAGTCAAACTGGATTCTTAGTAGAACTCTAATTGGAATCCTAAAGGGAGGTGGAGTCCTTGTCCAACAAGGACTCCTAGGCGCCTCCTACTTGGGCTCACGCCACCCTTGGCGTGCGCCCTTCTCCTTGCCAGGTTCTGGCAGGGGGACAAGCCCCCACCAGCTCTCCAATAGGTGCATGACATGTGGTCAAAAGTCAAAGGGTGAATGGTCAACGTTTGACCAGTCAAAGGTAGACTTTTGACCAAAGTCAAAGAACAAGAAATGGCAGGTGACCAAAAATGGCAGGTAATGTCTTACAAATAAGACAACCTTATTCTGACTTGGACAACCTCCAGTCAGACCATATGAAGGCCTCTGATTGAGCACAAACTCCTTTGGCTCAGTCAGGACAACTTATTTATGATAGTAAAAGAAGAACGTTAGGTTCAATCGAGTGCTAGCACGATTTCCTTGAACCTAATTGAATCTCATTCAGATCAATTGAACTAGATCAGTTCAATTGATGATCACCAGATTCAAACCCTTGTTTGTGTGACCCAGTTAGGTTCAGTTCTGTATGGTAATGGGATATGTCATGATCTCTATCATAGACATCATCGAAACTCCTTTCGATGGATCAGAACTCTTCTGATTCGAACAGCTAGAATGATCGATCATCTAAATCATTCTAATTGCTCCCAAAATCCACCAGTGACACCTAGCAGTATATGGTGGCAACCCATCAGAGCTGAATGCGAACCTCTTGGTGCAGCTACCTGTGTGATTCAGTTCTTCTATCTTGAGCCCCGATCAGATTAGGGTTAAGGTGAACTCGTCAAACCCTAGTCTCTGTCATATGATGTAATCATTCGATTCGAGTCCAATGTGAAAATCTAAATAGAAACTCTTTCTATTATTTCACTCTGCCATGGCCATGGGCTTCAGGACTTGATTCTCATGATCATCATAGGGCTACTCCTCTACCACCGAGGTAGATAGATTCCCATCTTGATGCAATCCAGTTCCTACAATGAACATGTCATAGCCAACATACACCTCAGGGTTCCATATGGCTAGGAGATCGAGTAATGGTGTAGTCAAACTATAACACCCTCAAGGTGAACTGCCGATGCATCTCAGGTCAAAGAACCAGACACACTACTGCAGCATCGAGTCAGTCATTGACGAGAAGGTAGACTCCCTAATGACTACTCGAGGTGGTCACGCTCAGTGCCCTCGTTCTCTAACGAGTACCTGTACTCTCGCTCCGGTGTCTCCACACCGTAGACTCAAGACTCATCTACTAAAGAGAAGCGATCGTACACCAACCTTCCGGATCAATCACCATCCTCGTGATGATCCTATGGTCGGGAGCTATTTATGAGTTAATAATGATTATTCATGTCTTAAATTTTCAACTCTTGAAAATATGAATTATCATTACCATTAACTCAAAGGATGTATCACAGACACTAAATACACATGTGTGATAGAAAATAACCCATTTCATTAATTATAGTCAAAATTACAATTTTGCCCCTAGAAGTGTATTACAAGTGTCAGCCAATTCTGGCTTCTAGGGCACATATATCTAACAGCGTGCACCCAAGAGGATAGAGTTTGGAGTCCCATATGGATGGGACTCAAGTTACCTGATGCATTCAACTTAGGTGGCGCCAAAGACTCATCTTTGACCAGTCTTGGCACCACCTAAGGAGGTTTGTGAGGGACTCTAATTTGATTGGATTAGATGATGTCATCCCATCAATCAGATTTAGATCTGATTGCATAGAGAACCATGATTGATCGGGATGATGTGGCATTGCATAGTGCAGTAGGGTCTATATAAACCCTATTTGCACCTAGGATTATGATGCTTGGTCCCTTGCCCACGCCATATAGCCCCTTTCTCCTCTTCTCCATGACTACCTTTGATTCTTTCCCTCCTCTCTACACCCAAAAGGTTTTTGGGCTTCAGTTTGGTGCGATCCAAATAAGAGAAAGGCAACAAGAAAGAAAGAAGGCAGCACTACTGCAAGAGACGACACCAGATCTTCAAAAGCTATTTTGAAGACCTTCAAGATCAGATCCAGATTTGATCTTTGGAAGATAGATTGAAAAGAAGGAGATCTCTAAATTCTACCTAAGTGGATACCGATAGAGGCCAGGCGATTGCGTGGCTACATCCAGAACCTCAGACAAACAACAAGATCATCATAGGATAATAGTATTACCCAATAACAAGGTATAAATTAAATTAGATTTAATTTATTTTTATTTTATTTTATTAGATTGATAAAATAAAATTTGAAAAATCTCAAATCTAATTTAGATCTAAGAAAAAAATTTTAAAAATATTTTTCTTGATCAAATCAAATCTGAATGAATCTGATCCAAAAAATAGGATTTTTTCTTCAACTAGTATCAGAGTCAGGTTTTCATAATTATTTAAATCTAATTTTAATTTATTTTAATCTAATAATTAAGTAATTTTAGATATCACATGAGATGTGATTAGATCTAAAATTAAAAAAAATTAAAAATTAAATAATCTAGATCTGATATATATGAGATGCATGACTAGACTAGAAATAGAATTATTCTATGTATAGTCTAGGATGATCATAATTTTAATTTAATTAATTATAATTTTAGATCTATTTATTTACTATTTTTTGATATTATAAATATTATAAAAATAAATTTATTTAATTTTATTCATATGAGATATGATAGATGCATGTTTAGACTAGTTGTAGAATAGTTCTACAAAGTTATTTTGAATAAATTTAATTTGATATGATCAAATTTAAGTTTTATTTTTTAGATATTTATGAGATAATTTAGATATAAAAACATGCATGATATGATACATGAGATGTATGCAAAATATGTTTTTAAAGTTAGATTAATTTTATATATGTGATATATATGTAGATCTAACTAGTTTTGTAGATTCATCATATTTCTGATTAAGGCATTTCCCTTGGCCGTCCAGTTATAAGAATAAAGTAGGATTTAAAAGCCCTCTCCTTCCATTCGATGGGGTATTCTTATGATGTGTAGGGGTGCTATGGGTTCGTCCTTAATCAAAAATTAAGAACTTATTTTCTGCAAAATCATAGATCTTGAAATCCTAGGATTTTATTTACATGTTTTATTTATGAATTCCAAACTTAATTAAGAATTAAGATTATGAAATATATTAGATCTAAAATTAAAAATTTTTAGATCTAAGATATATTCATAAAATTGGGTTCGAACTTAGGTAGCTCAATTAGGTCTAGCGGTTGATCAAATCAAATCAAAAATCGGTTAGATGGGATCAAGAGTGCTCAAATTGATCAGTCTAATAGGATTAAGTCTAGGTCAAGATCGAGTCACATGAGTGATCGATTAAGTTAAGATCTAATTAGGCTCAGTGGTTAGAGTTTGGATTGTAGGCTAATCCGATTGATTCTGACTCAACAATTTGGTGTCTAAGGTAAGTTTGGTAGATACGACTAACTGATTTTTAATTAAGAGCTACTCAACTTAAATGCGTTCTCGTCGAGTTAATGGCATATCCCTTCCATCGGTCTCACTTACTTAGCTATATTTATTGGCTCAGTCCTAATCTGAGGTGGCTAATAATCTGAGCTAATCCATGCCACTAAGTTAGTCATAATGATTATGACTATGTCAAGTCAAGTTTAAAAAAACCTAAATCAAATCTTCTTAAGAAAAGATTAAGTCTAAGATCTTCCACCATTATAGATATGCAAGCTCATTTCGAGGTTGATTGTTCTCAGCTGGTCACAGTGATTCAGTTGCATCGGAAAGATGCAACCATGTCTATTAGGCATTAGATGCTACAGGCTGAAGGATGGATTGGGCTTAATATTTTGGATACGGTGAGAGACCCAATTCAAAATCCAATCTACGCAAATGGTGGGTCTGACTTAACTAAGAAGTAAATCAATATTCTGGATATGGTGAGATTCATGAATTAGAGATCAAGCATGGGTGCACCATGATTAGAGAATTATTGGACAAGAGTTGTTCACTCATTGGCTAATCCATCATCAATAACTGTTAGGTAAGGTGATGAGTCAGTTGGTGGGACTGCACCATCCACTAGAAATTATTAATCATGGAGATTTTTGCATCTCTATAAAGAAAGTGTAGGGATTCGAGAAAATAGTGAGAGCTAATTTATTTTAAAAATTAAATCTTTAAATAAATTGATCAAGTATTAATTATAAAATCTAACTAAAAATTTTGACTCTTTATAAAAAAATGTCTGCATCCAATCCACTAGCACGTATCCTGGACACCCATAGACTGACCGAATTCAATTACAAGGATTGGCCTTGAAACTTTAAAATTACTTTGGATTTTGAGAAGTTAACTCATGTATTGAATTAGGATCCCCCCATCTTACCAGCCCATCCATCCATTGAATAGAGAGCATCTCTTGATAAATAGATGGATGAAGATAACAAGGTTAGATACTACATGTTGGGCTTGATGTCTGATGAGCTTCAACAGCCAACATGAAGATATCAAGACTGCCCGCCAAATGTTGGCTCACTTGCAAGAGTTATTTGGTGAACAGAGTTGCACAGCCAAATATCAGATCACTAGATAATTTTTTAAGGCTAAAATGTGTGATGGACAGTCAATCCAAGATCATTGTCTGATGATGATCAAGAACTTGGAAGAGCTTGAGAAGCTCAAAGTAAAGTTATATCAGGATCTACAGAATGACATAATTCTACAATCCTTGACTGATGCATATGGGCAGTTTATCATAAACTATCATATGCATAAACTTTAGAGCACTTTGGTCGAACTTATGAACATGCTGGTTACTGCTGAGCTTTCTATGAAAGATCTAAAGGCTCAGTGCTTGCTATGGAACGGACTTCTTTCAAAAGAAAGTCTTTTGGAAAAAAGAAGAAGTCTATAAAAAGGCAAAAGGTGGAAGGTGGAAAGAAAAAAAAGGCAGAGCTGAAGAAGACCGCTGATAAAGAAAAATATTTTTATTGTAATACTAATGACCACTAGAAGCGGAACTGCCTTATATACCTGGCCATCTTGAAGAATAAGAAAAAGATAGGTCCTTCTAGAGGTATGCTCGTTTTTGAATCTAATCATATGATTTCTTCTGCATCCAATTGGATGCTTGACTCTGGTTCTAGTACTCATTTATGCACTTTCATATAGGATCTTGAGAATAGCAGGAGGCTGAGGGATGGTGAGATGATCCTATGCATCGAAAATGAAGCAAGAGTTGCTGCTGTGCCTATGGAAATCTACCCTCTTCGACTACCATCTGGCTTAAATTTAGTACTTAGGGATTGTTACTATATGCCTGTTGCAAGCAGAAATTTGATTTCTATTTCATATTTAGCACAAAAAGGCTAAGTAATTAGTTTTCTTAAGGACCATTATAACATTCTTTATGAAAAAAATAAAATTACAAATGATTTTCTCATTAATGGTCTCTATCAGTTACATATTGATGTATCTATTTTTAATATCGAGCAAAATGTGAATGCCATAAGATCAAAATGACCTAGGGATAGATCAAACAATAGGTATCTATGGCACCTAAGAGTAGGTCATATAGCAGAAGATAGGATTAACAAATTAGAAAAAATCGAGCTATTGAGTCCGTAGACTTTCGAATCATATCCAATTTATGAATCTTGTCTTCATAGCAAAGTGACTAAGCTTTTTTTTATAGGACATGGGGAAAGAGCCATGGATCTACTTATCCTAGTACATACTGATGTGTGCGGTCTATTTAATGTGTCGGCTAGAGGCAACTTTATCTATTTCATAATCTTTAGCGATGATTTATCTCGGTATGGGTACGTGTATCTTATGAGATACAAGTCTGAAGCTTTTGAAAAGTTCAAAGAATTCAGATATGAAGTCAAAAAGCAAACTGAAAAATCTATTAATGTTCTTCAATCAGATCGAGGAGGTGAATACCTTAGTCGAGAATTTTTGGACTATCTTAAGCAAAATGGCATAATCTCTCAATGAACTCTATCTGGAACATCTCAACTTAATGAAATTTTAGAATGAAGGAACCAGATCCTATTAGATATGGTCCGATCCATGATGAGCTTTACAAACCTTCCTAATTTTCTTTAGGGACATAGTCTGTTAACTGCTATATATATACTAAATAGGATTTCCTCTAAAATCGTTCCTACCATACAGTATGAGATATGATATGGTAAGAAACCAAGTCTGAGTCATCTCAGAATTTGGGGTTGTCTGGCTCATATCAAAAGACAGCAAGTGGACAAGTTAGACCTCAGGTCCTTTAAAGCTCGATTTATAGGATATCCTAAAGAGTCATTAGGATATTATTTCTATATTTCAGAAGACTATAATATGATTATGAGTCGATATGCCATCTTTCTTGAAAAATAGTATATTCAAGATAGCGGCATTGAAAAGCAGATCAAGCTTGAGGAGAAAGTCTCACAAGAGCAACATGCTAAGGATCCCATGGAACCAAATCAGGTTGAGCCAATACAATCACTACCTCCTCCACCTCATAGATCAAAAAGGACTTTCCATTCTTCTGAGAGGTACTTAGGTACTATTTCAGAGGAAATAGAGAAAATATTCCTCGTAGGTAATGTGATTCATGATGATGATCCCAAAACCTTTGACGAGGCGATATCGGATATCGACTCCAAAAAATGGTTAGAGATAATAAAGTCAGAAATTGACTCGATGCACTCAAACTAAGTCTTGATCTAGGTAGATCCACCAGAAGATATAGTATCTATTGGATATAAATGGATCTACAAGAGAAAGATTGGTGTAGATGAAAATGTGGAGACATTCAAAGCTAAATTAGTGGCAAAAAAGTATAGTCAGTGCGAAGGCATTGACTATTAGGATACCTTTTTGCCAGTAGCTATGTTAAAATTCATCCACATATTGCTTTCTATTGTAGCCTATTTTGATTATAAAATATGGTAAATGGACATAAAAATGGCATTCTTAAATGGATACCTTGAGGAAGATATCTATATGGAATAACTGCTAGGTTTCACATCCAGTGATGCTGATCATAAAGTATGCAAACTACAAAGGTCCATATATGGACTTAAGTAAGCATCTTGGAGCTG
Source organism: Cocos nucifera (assembly GCA_006176705.1). Classification (NCBI taxonomy): domain Eukaryota; kingdom Viridiplantae; phylum Streptophyta; class Magnoliopsida; order Arecales; family Arecaceae; genus Cocos; species Cocos nucifera. The sequence goes on along the minus strand of QRFJ01004193.1, from coordinate 24,180 downwards.
GAATACTCGTTTTAATGATGTGATCAAATTCTTTGGTTTCATCAAAAATGAGGAGAAACCATGTGTCTTCAAAAAGATCAGTGGCAACGTTATTATTTTTCTCATATTGTACGTGGATGATATCCTTCTTATTGGAAATGATATTTCCATGATGACCATAGTTAAAATATGGTTATCCAAAGAATTCTTCATGAAAGACCTAGGAGAAACATCCTTCATTCTAGAAATTAAGGTATATAGAGATAGATGGAATAGGATGCTAGGTCTTTCACAGAAGATGTACATAGAGAAAGTGCTAAAGAGGTTTAGCATGGAAAACTCCAAAAGAGGTTTGGTACCTTCAGACATGGCATTCATCTCTCCAAGAAGATGTGCCCAAGCACACCTGAGGAGATAGAACGCACGAGCAAGATCCCTTATGCTTCAGCAATAGGAAGCCTTATGTATGCCATGTTATGTACATGGCCTGATATAGCCCATGCTGTGAGTGTCACGAGTAGATATCAGTCAAATCTAGGTGAAGAATACTAGATTTTTGTGAAATGTATCCTTAAGTACTTAAGAAGAACTAAGGATATGCTGTTGATTTTTTATAATGGAGAACTCCAAGTCTAAGAGTTTACAGACTCAAATTTTATGTCCGATATAGATAATCGAAAGTCAACATCCAGAAGTCTATTTGTGTGTAATGGTGGTGCTGTCAGTTGGAAGAGTTTCAAGTAGACAGTGATAGATGATTCAACCATGGAAGTTGAGTACATCGCTGCATCAGAAGCTGCAAAGGAGGCATTCTGGTATAAAAATTTATCATAGAGATCGAAGTGATGCCATCGGATGCCATTCCTCTATACTATGATAACAATGGCACCATAGCCCTTGTTAAGGAGCCGAGGTCTCATCAGAAATTTAAGCACATCGAGCGGCGATACCATCTCATTCATGATTACCTCGAGAAAGATTATGTTGAGGTCAAGAGAGTTGACTCCGCAAATAATGCGGCAGATCCACTCACAAAGCCATTGGGCCAATAGAAGATCGAAGCCCACCTTGAGAAGATGAGACCTAGATTTGTAGCTAATTAGCTTTAGGTCAAGTGAGAGTTTGTTAGATATGTATGTCCTAAAAGCCAGAATTGGTTGACATTTGTAATACACACCTAAGGATAAAATTATAATTTTGACTATAAATAATAAAATGGATTATTTTCTATCACAGTGTGTATTTAAAAGTGTTTGTGATACATCCCTTGAGTTAATGGTAATGATAGTTCATATTTCTAAGAGTTGAAAATTTAAGACATGAATTTTCATTATTAACTCATAAAATGCTTCCGATCGTAGGATCAATATGAGGATGGTGATTAATTTGAAAGGTTGGTGTACGATCGCTTCTTTAGGATAGATGAGTCTTGAGTCTATGGTGTAGAAACACCGAAGCGAGAGTATAGGTACTCGTTAGCGAATGAGGGCACTAAGCGTGACCACCTCGAGCAATCATGAGGAAGCTTATCTTCTCATCGATGATTGGCTCGAAACTATAGTGGTGTGTCTAGTTCTTTGACCTGAGGTGTATCGATAATTCATCTTGAGGGTGTTATAGTTTGACTACACTATAACTCAGTCTCCTAGCCATTTAGAATCCTAAGGTGTATGTTGGCTATAGCATGTTCATTATAGAAATTGGATTGTACCAATAGGAGATCTATCTACCTCGGTAGATGAGGAGTAGCCCTATGATGATAATGAGAATCAGGTCCATAAGTCCATAGCCATGGCAGAGTAAAATGATAGAAAGAGTTTCTATTAGAATTTTCACATCAGACTTGAATCGAATGATTAATTCATGTGATGAAAATTAGGATTTTACGAGATCACCTTAACCCTAATCCAATCGGAGCTCATGATAGAGAAACTTAATCATACAGATAACTGCACTAAGAGATTTTTTCTCAGTTTTGATGGATTGCCACTATATACTGCTAGGTGTCACTAGTGAATTTTGAGAGCAATTAGAATGATTTGGATGATCGATCATACTAGTTATCTAAATTAGAAAAATTTTGATCCATCGAAAGATGTTTCGATGATGTTGATGATAGAGATCATGATATATTCCATTACCATACAGAACTAAACCTAACTGGATCACACAAACAAGGGTTTGGGTCTGGATATCATCAATTAGACTAATCTAGTTCAATTGATTTGAATAAAATTCAATTAGATTCATGAAAATCATGCTAGCACACGATTGAGCCTAATATTCTTCTTTAACAATCATTAAAAGTTATCTTGACTGAGCCAAATATGTTTGGACTCACTCAGGAATCTTTACTTGGTCTGACTGGAGCTTGTACAGGTCAGAAAAGGGTTGTCTTAATATATGAGATAAATTTGAGACAACACCTGCCATTTTTCGTCATCTGCTAAATCTTGTCTTTTGACTTTGGTCAAACATTGACTTTTGACACTTAGATATCTGTCCATATATCATGCACCTATAGGAGAGAGTTTTGATCTTTGTCCCCCTGCTAAAAGGAGGAAAGGAAGGGGGCATGCGCCCCCTCTTTAGCAGAAAAGGAAGGGGGCGCATGCCTAGGGAGGTGTGCGCCCAAAGAGGATAGACTTTAGAGTCCCATATGGATGGGACTCCAGTTACTTGATGCATTCAACTTAGGTGGCACCAAAGACTCATCTTTGACTAGTCTTGGCACCACCTAAGGAGGTTTGTGAGGGACTCTAATTTGATTGGATCAGATAATGTCATCCTACTAATCAGATTTAGATCTGATTGCATAGAGAGCTATGATTGGCTAGGATGATGTAGCACTGTATGGCGCAGCAGGGTCTATATAAATCCTATCTGCATCTAGGATTATGATGCTTGGTCCCTTGCCCACACCATATAGCCCCTCTCCCCTCTTCTCCATGCCTACCTCTGATTCTTTCTCTCCTCTTCATGCCCAAAAGGTTTTTGGACTTCAGTTTGGTGCGATCCTAGTAAGAGAATGGCGACAAGAAAGAAAGAAGGCAGCACTGCTGCAAGAGACGACACCAGATCTTCAAAAGCTATTTTGAAAACCTTCAAGATCAGATCTTTGAAAGATAGATTGAGAAGGAGGAGATCTCCAGATTCTACCTGAGTGGATACTGATAGAGGCCAGATGATTGCATGGCTACATTTAGAATCTTAGGCAAACAGCAGGATCATCAGAGGATAATAGTATTACCCAATAATAAGGTATAAATTTAATTTAATTTAATTTATTTTATTTTATTATATTATATTGATAAAATTAGATCTAAAAGGTCTTAGATCTGATTTAGATCTAAGAAAAAAAATTTTAAAATATTTTTCTTGATCAAATTAGATCTGAACGAATCTGATCCAAGAAATAGAATTTTTTCTTCAAGTAGACCGTTCGGGCCACTCAAATTTTTATTATAGAGAGTGGACTATCATTTATTGTGACTTGCTGGCCATTAGATATTATTTATTAAAGTTTGTACAGGAGGTTGGATGCTTCTAAGCTTGGTCGTAAGCTATTCGTACTGAGATTAAGTTGTTGGAGCTTAAGATCGGATTGACTAAGCTTGAAGGTCAGCCTTTAAGTTGAGGATGATGAGTTTATAGGTTAGGTTTCAAGTTTGAACCTTGGTAGAATTGCTTCGATAGCTTTTGAAAGCTCGATCACCTCCAAGGTCGACCGATGACAGGCACCCATACTTTGGTCTAAAGAGCTTGACGTCAGAAAGAAATAATAGGTTCTTCAATTGAGTCCACGGCCAAGCTATTTTGATGAAGTTCAGCCAGTGCCCAAGATCAGCCTAAAGTCAGGATAGGGGAGTACTGAGGTTCAATGCTTATAAAGTGGTCCCTGCTTATCCCAAATTGAAGATCGAATTCATACTGGTGATGAGGTCCTTTTGCTAACTCAAGTTCATCCAGCAAAGATCTGTAGCATAGCCTGGTAAGGTCTGCCACTCATGAGATAGAGTTGGAGAATTGAAGTAAAGGAGATCGGCCAACACACAAAATTGAACACTGGCAAAGGTTATTGTCAATTATAGGATGAGCTGCTTTCAGTTGAAGCTTTGAGCTTAGTCACATTTGGAGACCGATCTTCTAAAATTCGTCTAGACTAGGGGATTGACTTGAAGCTCGAACTTGGTCGTCGTGACTCTAGATGGCATTGTGCCAAGGCCGGACCTTGTCAGACTTTGGTGGAATCTATTTTTACTCCCAACAAATTTCATCTTCTTCAAATTATGATGTGACCATATTAGAAGTCTTTGAAGGTCTAGGTATCTAGATGCATACTACTTTTTATTTTCTCTTTAATCAAAATCTTTCTGGATAATCTGATGCAGTGATATGCATGTGCACATATCTATCCCTACCATTTAACTTGTCACCGTTCCTCTTTGCTACCAACTTTCATCGTGCGCCCAAATGGGAAAAGGAAAGGGCAAATTAACATCCACTCTAATGCTCCCAATTAGATCCTCCATCTTCTAATAAGGAAAATATAGAAAAGTAGGTCACTAATAGGTGAAAAGGCAAGTGCATAGTCCATTTACAATGGACTCTTTTTTTGAAAGTGCATTTACAATGGACTTATATTACATCCTAACATTGATACCTAGAAAATTCAAGTTAAACCATAAAATAAAAGAAATTTGCATACATTCACATCACATACCATGATCATACCAAATGGGCACCCACACAATTGTTAGTATATCTTATGTACCAATATGCAATTATTGTTGAAACTTGATAAACATGAGATTTCATCAAAAAAATATTCCAAATGAGCTTAGGATCTCTCACTGAACAAATATTCTATCATAACTAATTATGAATTAGTCCCACCAATCCAATAAAATCATCATCCCATGATGTTAACCATGTTTGCTAAAGATGATATGGGAGATGCATGCTCGTTTAACCACATGGTATGATAAGAACATAACACATGTAATAGGGTTTTAGATGAATATCCCAACAAGAATTAAGGTTGAAGTAATAGAGATATATAGAAGTTGACCAAGTTGACTGGAGGGTATCATGCTAGAGGTCAAATATACAAAAACAATAAAGTAAACTCATAAAAGATAGGCCAAATGGATATGTAGCAATAAGATTGAGGCCAATCAAGCATGATTATTAGTTTCATGGATGGTACAAAGTTTGGCTATTCCGACAAATATGAGTAATAGGGACAGTGGGCATCAACTACCAAAACTATCAAAAGTGGAAGCTGAATATGGACCATCATCATTAGAGTGGGTAGTTATTATTTTTTCTAGTATAAATAAGTGAATTATGCTCTAAGAGAAAAGGGACTTGACACATTAGTCAATCCATGTTATTTTTCATTATCTTTATATTATCTTTAATTTATATTGCTCCTAGATTACCAATAAAGCTCTACCTTTGGAGTAGTGGTAATGTAGATTTCTTCAATTATAGCCTTAGCTATACCCTATCTAACCCTATCCATGTACCTTTAAAGAGTAGTGCGATGGTAGCAAAAGTCCTTGAATATCAAAGCACTTAGTACACCTTTGCATCTACCTATCCTTTATTATTATTAGAACTTGTTAAACAAGCTTTTTGACACATATCCTTGGACAATGAGAGAAGCTCCTCGCAAGCAAGTTCTTTTTGGGACTCCTAGTAAGACATCTGCATGGCTACCATTATGTCATTCTAGAAGTAGTTCAAAGAAATAGGTACAAATGAAGTGGATGCCATATTAAGGTCACTAATGAAGCAATATGTAACATCTCTAGTTTCAATACTAGAATAGGCAAAAAAAATTATTTTTGCTATCAAGGGATCATGGTACATTCTAACCTATTTTATTATAGAGGTAATTGATCATGTCATCATGGCGAACAAATCATCTTATCAATTGTTGGTGCAGAAATTAGTCATCGTCAGAATCAGCTGGAGTGGAGGCCGACGAGGTCACCGTCGGAATCTACAAAATAAAGTCTCGTCCGAAGTCGATGGGGGGTGGCTCCGGCAGGACCCTCCGACGATCAAGTCAGCTTTGGCCAACAGAAATGGAGTACTCGGAAATGAGTTCCGCGGAGCTTAGAGAAGGAGAGGAGAGCTTAGGGCTTAGAGATTAGAGATTAGAGATTAGAGATTAGAGATTAGAGATTAGAGATAGCATATCTGAAGGGTCCTTTTTATAAGCAAAGCTTGATGGTGATAGTTGCAGCTGCCTGATGGTGGATCGCTCGAGGTTGCACCAGGTTTGATGCAGAGAGGATGGTATCGTTAGGTCGAAAGCAATAGCCATACCATCCGATAGTGGTGGGCTGCTCGAGGTCTGACGGAGCCACCTATAGCATCGCCTGTGGTAGACTGATGGTGACCGTTCATCCAGCTTTAATAGCCATGGCTCTCAGAAAGCAGACATTGATTGGTGGACTTCGGCATATATCGATTCCAAAGGAGTTCGAACTTCTGAAGAGGAAACTCGGAAGGAGTTTGGCTCCCGTGGGCGTCTGACTGGAGGTGTGCGGCTAAGACTCGATCGCTGGAGAGTTCGAAAGAAGCTCGATCGGCCAAAGGGGATGTCTAGGAGGAGTTCGACTCCTGAAGAAGTCCAACCGAAGGGGACATCTGGGAGGAGTCTGACTCCTGAAGAAGTCCAGCCGAAGGGGAAGCTTGGAGGAGTTTGGCTCCCATGGATGTCTGATTGGAAGGGTGCGAAGAGAGTTTGGCTCTTGTGGGAGTCCGACCGAAGCTCAGTCGCTGAGGAGTTTGACTAAAGCCCAACCACTGAAAGTTCGAAGGAGCTCGATCACTAAGCAGTTCGATCGGCTATAGGAGTTCGGCCAAGACCCATCTGCTGAAGCTCTTTCATGGCTATCGACCGCATCAAGCTGAGCACTGAACTGAACTTCGACAGAAGTGGGGTTTATCCCCAACAATGGTCTCCCCACTTTCAAGTTTGAAACTCGAAGGAAGGAAGTGCAGAAAAGGTAACTACCGAAGTCCTCTTCTAGGCTCCGTACTGGTTCAGGTCGAAGCTCGGGGGGAGATCTCATCTTCAGCCGAAGTTGGTGTTAAAATTGAAGCTCAGGAGAGATCTTATCTCCAGCCGAGATTGAAGTAGATCTCATCTCATGCGGTCGAGGTCGGGGGTTGAGCTCCTCGGGGGGAGCAATATTGTCTTCAGCAGCCGAGGCTGACTCGGGAGAGATCTCCTCTCCTGCAGCTGCGGTTAATATAGGCGCTCAGGAGAGATCTAATCTTTGGCCAAGGTTGATGCGGTCGCTCGGGAGAGATCTCATCTCTGGGCGAGGTTGTCTCCGATCTTATCTCTGGCCGAGGTTGGCTCGGGCGCTCGGAGAGAGATCTTATCTCTAGCCGAGGTTGTCACGGGCCGAGGTAGTCACGGTCGCTCGAAGAGAGATCTTATCTCTGGCCAAGGTTGACTCGATCGCTCGGGAGAGATCTTATCTCTAGCCGAGGTTGTCATAGTTGCTCGGGAGAGATCTCATCTCTGGCCGAGGTTGATGCGATCGCTTGGAGGAGATCTCATCTTCCGCAGTCGAGGTTGTCTCGAATCTTATCTCTGACCGAGGTTGTCTCGGTCGCTCGGATTGAGGTAGCCATGGACCCTCGGGGGAGATCTCATCTCCTACGGTTAAGGTTGATGCAAGCGCTCGAGGGAGATCTCATCTCCTACGGTCGAGGTTGATGCGAATGCTCAGGAGAGATCTTATCTCCTATCGAGGTTGATGGAGATCCTTTCTCCTGTAGACCTCAGTGCTCGGACTTGGACTTTGCTCGCATTAGGACGACGTTCTCCTCCTACTCCTAACGGGCTATGGGGGTACATTCGAATCATCATTCGTGCCTCTCCCTCCATCTCGTCTAGGGTGAACGAGGCCTTTAACTTTGCTCACATTAGGATGAGGTTCTCCTCCTATTTCGAACGGGCTGTGAGGGCACATTCGAACAGTCATCCGTCTCCTTTCGTCTCATCTAAGGTGAACGAGGCCTTCAATTTTACTCGTGTTAGGATGAGATTCTCCTTCTGTTCCTAACAGGCTATGGGGCACATATGGACCATCATCTGTACTTCTCCCTCCATCTCGTCTAACGTGAATGAGGCCTTCGACTTTGCTCGCATTAGGATGAGGTTCTCCTCCTATTTTTAACGGGCTGTGGGGGTACATTTTTGGACCGTCGTTCGTGCTTCTCCCTCCATCTCATCTAAGGTGAACGAGGCCTTCGACTTTGCTCATATTAGGATGAGGTTCTCCTCCTATTCCTAATGGACTGTGGGGCACATTCGGACCATCATCCATCTCCCCCCATCTCATCTAAGGTGAATGAGGCCTTCGACTTTGCTCGCATTAGGACGAGGTTCTCCTCCTATTTCTAATGGGCTATGGGGCACATTCGGACCGTCGTCCGTGCTTCGTTAGGATGAGGTTCTCCTCCTATTCCTAACGGGCTGTGGGGGCATATTTTGAATCACCATTCGTGCATCTCCCTCCATCTCGTCTAAGGTGAATGAGACCTTCGACTTTGCTCGCATTAGGATGAGGTTCTCCTCCTGTTTCTAATGGGCTATGGGGGCACATTTTCGGACCGTCGTTCGTGCTTCTCCTCCCATCTCATCTAAGGTGAACGAGGCCTTCGACTTTTCTCATATTAGGATGAGGTTCTCCTCCTGTTCCTAACGGGCTATGGGGGCATATTTTTGGACCGTCGTCCGTGCTTCTCCCCCATCTCATCTAAGGTGAACGAGGCCTTCGACTTTGCTCGCGTTAGGATGATGTTCTCCTTCTATTCCTAATGGGCTATGGGGGCACATTTTCGGACCATCGTCCATGCTTCTCCCCCCATCTCGTCTAAGGTGAACGAGGCCTTCGACTTTGCTCGCGTTAGGATGAGGTTCTCCTCCTGTTCCTAATGGGCTATGGGGCCACATTTTTGGACCATCGTCCGTGCTTCTCCCCCCATCTCATCTAAGGTGAACAAGGCCTTCGATTTTGCTCGTGTTAGGATGAGGTTCTCCTCCCATTCCTAACAGGCTATGGGCGAGGTTCTTCGAAGCTCGGGAGATTTCTTATCTCCGACCAAAGTTGGCTCCAAGGTTGTCGCTCGGGAGAGAACTTATCTCTGACCGAGGTTGTTGCTCGGGAGAGATCTTATCTCTAGCCGAGATTGGCTCGGTCGCTCACCAGAGATCTTATCTCTGACAGCCAAAGTTGGCCCAGACCCTTGGGGGAGATCTTATCTCCTGTAGCCGAGGTTAAAGGTCTTTGACCTGCTCGTGCTAGGACGAGGTTCTCCTCCTGTTCCTAACATGACAACTATTGATTGCTTCTTCCTTGTCATCACATAATTTTTGCACCCAAAAATAATATTGTTGAAAGGAGAGAATTTTACCGAGGAGAAGTTACTCGCAGCACATCCCCATTTTAGGGTCGTGCGAGCGTTGTTCCTCTGGGTTCCCTTGGGCAGTAAGTCCTAGGCCGGACGATCTCCTCTATCTCGTGCTGGCCTTCTCAATTTGGAGCAAGCTTCTCTTGGTTTTATCACTAGGAGATGATGAATCGCTAATGTACCAAGCTCCTCTCGGGGGTAACGTTGATGACGTCGTGAGGCAGCCGACCTTCTTATCGTTTCTGGCTATGGCAGTGCCCTTGGCCGATCTTCTCCTACTTCAGGCTGGCGTCGGAGAAATTTACCCAGCTGCCCCTTTCTGACGAGCTCCTCAATTTCATCTCGGAGCTGAATGTATTCCTCAGTGTCGTGGCTTTGGTCGCGATGGTAGGAGCATTACTTGCTTCGATCGCACATGTTTGGGGGAGGTCGTAGTCCTTCTGGTCTTGGTAGTTGGTTCTTAACTTTCATGAGAATTTAAGTTCGAGGAGCATTGAGAGGGGCGTAGTCGTGGAACTTTTCGAGAGGAGGACTTCTTCGTGCCCTTCTATTGGGGCTTCCTTGGTAGTGAGCTCGAGGAGTTCAGGCCTTGCTTGTGCTGGTCGTGAGTGCGGCCGAACTTCCTATGAAACCTTCTACGAGGGAACTTCATGCTTCTTTGTCGGAACTTCCTTGATGATGAGCTCGAGGGGGATCTCGGCCTTGCTTGTGCTGGAGAGGTCGTCAGAGCAGTCAAACTTCCTATGAAACCATCTACGAGAGAACTTCATGCTTCTTTGTTGGGACTTCCTTGACGATGAGCTCGAGAGGGAGCTCGACCTTGCTTGCGCTGGGTGGTCCGTGAGCGTGGTCGAACTTCCTGTGAAATCTTCTACGAGAGAACTTCATGCTTCTTTAGAATTCTTGCACAGCTCAGACTGGCTGTTGTCTTGCAAATCAATTTAAATGTAATTAAAAATAATCAACTGCATTTGTAGCGGTCACCTTACTTAGAATCTTTAGTTCATGATAATATTAAAAATAGCAATAAATAAAGCATAGAGAAATTAGACTGTTTGATTGCTGAAATTGATTGTCTGCTGCTCTTGATGTGGAGAACTTGGCGAAGAAGAAGAGGCTCCTTGATCGATGTCTTGATCGTCGAAGAAAAATCAAAAAAAACCCTTTTTGATTTTCTCACAAATCACTTTTTTTTATCTCTCTCCTCTCTCTTTCTCTCTCTCTCTTTCTCCCTCTCTCTCTTTCTCCCCGTCTCTCTCTTTGTCTCTCTCTAATTCCTTTTTTTTTCACGACAACCATAGGTTTTTTATAGATAAAGAATTTGATTTCCCCCCAAAATCCATCAAAAATTAGGTTTAAGACTCCCAAAACAACTCAAATTAAGATCTGGATAATTCTGGCCGTTAGATGTTGATCAAACGGTCCAAAAACCACTCAAAAACCCTTAAAATAACCCAGATCAAGTCGGATTTAATATCAGCCGTTGGATCAACCATTGGATCAAATCTGGGCCGTCCGATCGCATTGAAATAAGCCTTCAGATCTTTAGTTTTACGTCGGGATGAATCTCAGCCGTTGGATCTCGATCGGGAGCTGCGGATGCCGTCCATCAGCGCCTTCTTCTCGTCCGTCCGATCAAGCTTCAGTGAAAACCGCCCGTTGGATCAGCCAGAATTCCCAAATTGCCCTCCGTGGACCGTGCGCGAGCCCGGTGTTGCGTGGACCGCCGCGTTCTTCAGCCAATCAGAGCGCGCTCTTGCTGTGAAATTCCCAAATTACCCTTCAGATGGTCCACCGTGCGCCGCGAAAAATGCTGACGTCAGCGTTGCATCGGTTTTTTTTTTTTTTTTTTGAAATTCGATTCTGGGCTCGTTTGAAGTCCGTTTTGCCTGAAATTTTTTTCATCTGAACCAGAAAAATAAGATCTTCACATTGGTGGCCTTCTTTCCTACATAAGATTAATAAAAGTATCAATTTCTAATAAAATAGATTAATTTATTTTATAATTTAATACTTTTATTAGTATATTTTTACCACTTATCACACCCCCCAACTTAGTCATTGCTAGTCCCTTAGCAATGTTTTATTTAATACCATATTTCAATAAGATTATCCATCACAAAGATAAAATCTAGGATTAAAGGTCAAAAAGTTTAGAAAATACTGCTAACTAAGCATTGAGCTTCAGAAGCAAATTTTTCAGTCAATACAATTAAAAACTTTCTTAGAGTACATCAAAGATCTATAGCACTTGTGTTCGTGATGACTAACTTTAGCATTTCAGTATTAAATTAAAAGAACAAAAGTATCCTCTCTTATCACCTATTTTGGTCAATTTTCTATACATTCTCAATTTTATACTCATGAATTAAGGTAGCTTTCACACTGCCTTTTCTTTTCTTTTCTTTTTTTTTTTTTTTACTGTGCTGAGCATCCTGGCCTTTCCTTCACCATTTTACGTGAATTTTCACACTTGACCTAGGTGCAGAGACCCAGTTACTAGGCTTTGGGCAATCCACATATACTCTATCTTTTGCACTTTATTTATAGGCAGGTAGCTCTTTCCTTAAATTCAAGTTTCTTTGATTAGAATGTATATTAATTACCAATTTTTCAGTGATAATTGAATCCTCAGTTGGCCTTATAATCAATACCTACTTTGCCTTGTTAGTGTGCATGTGCAATAAAAAGTGCTAATAATCTTTTAATGACCTAAGTAGGCTGCTAAAAGTTGACCAACTAATCTACTTCTTTAACTCATTACATTCATTAGCAAATAATTCTATCTTTTATCACTTATCCAGTTTATCTTGCTCAAGATTTTCTTCTTGACACATGGTTTTTTTTTTTTTTTTAATTATTGTTCTACATTGTCTTAAAGGAGAAAGAAAAATAAAGGATGTAATAAAGGATAGGAAGGAATACACCTGATTTTGGTTCAGTCTGGTTCTTTGGAGCTTTGAAATTTTGCTTGAGTTCTCATTGATTTTTCTGCAAAATTGAAAATACACACCAGAGCAGTAAAAGAGCAACAACAAATTACTGAAAAATAAAAGAAAAGAAAAATGATCAAAACTAAAAAGAAAAGAAACAACCTATCTAGTAGTTCTGATTTATAGTCTTCAGCTTGACTTTCTTTGAGTTCTAAAGTGGATCAATCCGGTGCCACTTCAATTGGAATACTTTCATGTTTGATCGAGTCTTCTTTCAATTTGACATTGCTCGCTTTTATAGTCTCAAACCTATTTTCTACAGAATTCTCATATAATGGATTGTCAATAATATCAATTAGAAAATAAGTTTGATTATCATCAGGATGTTTAGTATCTTTGAAAACATTAAAAGTAACTTGTTCATCTTGGACTCTAAGAATTAATTTTTCTTGTTGAACATCTATTAAAGCTCCTCCAGTAGCTAAAAAGGGTCTCCCTAAAATAAGGGGTACATCATAATCTTCTTCCATATCAAGAACAATAAAATCAACAGGAAAAATAAACTTGTTTACCTTTACCAAGACATCCTCCACTATACCTCTTGGATATTTAATGGATCTATCGGCTAATTGAAGAGTAATAGTGGTAGGCTTTGGTTCTCCTAGACCCAGCTTCCTGAAAATAGAAAAAGGCATGAGATTAATGCTTGCTCCTAAATCACATAAAACTTTATCAAAACTACAATCACCAATAATGCAGGGGATAGTAAAACTCCCTGGATCTTTTAAGCTTCTGTGGTAATTTATTTTGAAGTATTGCTGAGCATTCTTCATTCAAATTTATTCTCTCATGCTCCTTCAGCTTTTTCTTATTTGTTAAGATTTCTTTGAGAAACTTGGCATACCTGGGCATTTGAGTAATAGCATCTACAAAAGGAATATTAATATGTAAATTCTTTAAAATTTTGAAAAAGTTAGAAAATTTCCTTATCTGGATGCTGTATTTGTCTCTCTGGGAATTTGTCTCTGGTAGTGGCGGCACGTAGGGCTTCACATTTGGATCAGCAAATCGTATACCTGGAGACCATCCATCTGCTGGTTGTTTTGGTGACTGACGAAGTTTGAGTTGATGGTTCCTTATTTGTAGTTGGCTCTTCAGTCTCTTTCTTCTGATGTGGCTCCTCCAGCTTTGTACCACTTCTTAGGGTGATAGCATTGACTTGCTCCCTTGGATTTGTCTCCGTATTGCTTGGCAAGGATCCTTGAGGTCTCTCGGAGATTATCTTAGCCATTTGACCTATTTGCATCTCCAAGTTTCGAATTGCTGCTGTTTGGTCCTGCCTAAGTTTGGCTTCCAAATTTTTTATAGTTGCTTCTTGGTTTTGCATAAATTTGACCATCAGCTCTTCCATGTTGGACTTCTTTTCAGGTACTTGGAATCCCGGGGGTGGCTGTTGTGCTGCATTTTGATTGCTCCATGAGAAATTTGGGTGCTGCCTCCACCCTTGATTGTATGTGTTGGAGTAGGGATTGTTTTGTTGCGGCCTGAAAAAATTACCAATATAATTAGCTGTATCAGTTGTTTTAGCAAAAGGATTACCTGTCTGGCAATTGCTCGTATCGTGTCCTCCTCCACACAGGTCATAAGTCATGCTCTGAACATGCATAGCTGTTCCCTTTAAGTTGTTGACTTCGGCTCTAAGGGCTGCAATTTCAGCTAGTAAAGTTGGCACGCAATCTACTCCCTGCACAGCTGCTAGTCTTTTTGGCATCATGCGCTCTGTCTGCCATTGATAGCTATTTGATGCCATCTCATCGATCAGATCGAAGGCTTCTTCCTCCATTTTTTCGATTAATGGTTCCTCCTGCTGCTGCATCAATCATAGATCGATTAGTAGGAGATAAACCATTATAGAAAGTTTGTACCTGAAGCCATACGGGTAGTTGATGATGTGGACATCTCCTCAGCAGTTCCTTGAAATGCTCCCAAGCCTCATATAGTGTCTCCATGTCCATCTGCATAAAAGAAGTGATATCGTTGCGCATCTTAGCAGTTCTTGGAAGGTGGAAAGTACTTGGCTAAGAATTTTTGGGCTAGGACATCCCAAGTTGTGATAGAACCTGCAGGAAGAGAATGAAGCCAATTTTTAGCTTTATCCCATAAAGAGAAAGGAAATAACCTTAATCTAATAGCATCATCCGACACCCCATTAATTTTAAAAGTATCGCAAAGTTCAAGAAAATTAGAAATATGGGCATTCGGATCATCATGCATGTGTCCACTGAATTGGACAGTTGATTGAATCATCTGGATCATCGTCGATTTTATTTCGAAGTTGTTTGCTCGTACAGGCGGTCTCCTGATGCTCGAAGCTGCATCGGCTACAGATGGTGTGATGTAATCATTTAATGGATGATGTACTGGTCGAATAGCTTCATGCTGTCCTTCAGTCGCCATATCCAACTCCTAGATTGATGTCGTTAGGATCTTCAGCTGCCATGTTTCTCTCTTGTTGTAGTCTTCTAATAGTTCTTTCAATTTCTGGATCTAAAGGTAGTAAGTTACTATGTCCAGTACGTGTCATGCACTAATTTTTTTTTTTTAATAATAAAAATTAAAAATAAATTTCTAAAGTAAAGCTAGGATCAAAATTTTAATATTATTTTAGACACAATCCCCGGCAACGGTGCCAAAAACTTGATGCGTGCTAATTTATAGCTATGGCAAGTGCACCAGTCGATCAAGTAATAAAGTGAATGAGTAGAGTATCGTCCCTAGAGGATTGGAAAATAAGTACTGAAAAGCTCTTTCCTATGCTTTATTTAGAAGATCGATTTATGAGAATAAGAAATTAAAAAAAAAAAAAAAAATAATTAAAAGTTTTTAATTAAATAGAGAGAGTGTAAATTATTAGGGTTTTAAATTCAAGAGCAATGGATTACTAAGGCAATCGGTTCACCAACTCAGTCAATACAATATTCAGATTTTTAGATTAATTTTATTTCATGTGACGGTGGAGTCTCCTAATTTATTCACTATCCTTTGGTCCAGGCATAGCAAAACTATTAATATTTATTAATTATCCTTTGGTCCAGGTGTAATTTAAATAAATATTAATGCATTAGGTTTTGTGAAACCCTCTAATTAAAATACGCTGCGTCCAAAGCGCACTAAAATTCCGCATGCATATGAATTCTAATTTGATTCATAATACAAGGTATATAATCAAGAAGCATTAACATAGATGTACTTGGTCCGTAACATCTATGTTCATCAGATCAATTAGAAGATGGCCAGTAATCTAAAAGCATTAAGATCAGATTTATATACTCCTCATGAATAAAATTTAAAAATAAATCATACTGAATATTGCATCAAAAGAGTGGCTACACCTTAGCCTTAGTAAAATAAAATTTAGTTCATGATAACAAATTCAAAAATAGCAAATAAAATAAAAAGCATAGAGAAATTAGACTGTTTGATTGCTGAAATTGATTGTCTGCTGCTCTTGATGTGGAGAACTTGGCGAAGAAGAAGAGGCTCCTTGATCGATGTCTTGATCGTCGAAGAAAAATCAAAAACCCTTTTTGATTTTCTCACAAATCACTTTTTTTTATCTCTCTCCTCTCTCTTTCTCTCTCTCTTTCTCCCTCTCTCTCTTTCTCCCCGTCTCTCTCTTTGTCTCTCTCTAATTCCTTTTTTTTTTCACGACAACCATAGGTTTTTATAGATAAAGAATTTGATTTCCCCCAAAATCCATCAAAAACTAGGTTTAAGACTCCCAAAACAACTCAAATTAAGATCTGGGTAATTCTGGCCGTTGGATGGTGATCAAACGGTCCAAAAACCACTCAAAAACCCCTTAAAATAACCCAGATCAAGTCGGATTTAATATCAGCCATTGGATCAACCGTTGGATCAAATCTGGGCCGTCCGATCGCGTTGAAATAAGCCTTCAGATCTTTAGTTTTACGTCGGGATGAATCTCAGCCGTTGGATCTCGATCGGGAGCTGCGGATGCCATCCATCAGCGCCTTCTTTTCGTCCGTCCGATCAAGCTTCAGTGAAAACCGCCCGTTGGATCAGCCAGAATTCCCAAATTGCCCTCCGTGGATCGTGCGCGAGCCCGGTGTTGCGTGGACCGCCGCATTCTTCAGCCAATCAGAGCATGCCTCTTGCTGTGAAATTCTCAAAATATCCTTCAGATGGTCCATCGTGCGCCGCAAAAAATGCTGACGTCAGCGTTGCGTCGACGATTTTTTTTTTTTTTTTTTTGAAATTCGATTCTGGGCTCGTTTGAAGTCCGTTTTGTCTAAAATTTTTTCATCAGAACCAAAAAAATAAGATCTTCACATTGATGGTCTTCTTTCCTGCATAAAATTAATAAAAGTATCAATTTCTAATAAAATAGATAAATTTATTTTATAATTTAATACTTTTATTAGTATATTTTTACCACTTATCACCAATTGGCTACAAATCTAAGTCCCATCTTCTTAAGGTAGGCTTTGATCTTTTGCTGGCCCAATGAATTTGTAAGTGGGTCTGCCACATTATCTGTAGAATCGACTCTCTTGACCTCAACGTAACCTTTCTTAAGGTAATCGCAGATGAGATGGTATCGCCGCTCGATGTGCTTGGATTTTTAGTGAGATCTCGACTCCTTAGTAAGGGCTATGGCATCATTATTATCGCAGTATAGAGGAATGACATCCGATGGCATCACTCCCATCTCTATGGTAAACTTTTTGTACCAGAATGCCTCCTTCGCAGCTTCTAATGCAGTGATGTACGCTACTTCCATGATGAAATCTGCTATCACTGTCTGCTTTGAACTTTTCTAACTGACAGCACTACCATTACACACAAACAGACTTTCAGATGTCGACTTTCAATCATCTATATCGAATATAAAATCTAAGTCTGTATACCCCTGGACTTGGAGTTCTCCATTACCAAAAATCAACAACATATCCTTAGTTCTTTTCAAATACTTAAGGACACATTTTATAGAAGTCTAGTGTTCTTCATCTGAATTTGATTGATATTTGCTCGTGACACTCACAACATGGGCTATGTCAAGTCGTGTACATAACATGGCATACATGAGGCTCCCTATTGCTGAAGCATAAAGAATTTTGCTCATGCATTCAATCTCCTTAGGTATGTTGGAACATATTTTCTTGGAGAGATGAATGCCATGTCTGAAGGATACCAATCCCCTCTTTGAGTTCTTCATGCTAAACCACTTTAGCACTTCCTCTATGTATATCTTCTGTGAAAGACCTAGCATCTTTTTCGGTCTATCTCTATAGACCTTAATTTCTAAAATGAAGGATGCTTCTTCTAGATCTTTTATGAAGAATTTTTTAGATAACCATATTTTAACTATGGTTAATATAGAAATATCATTTCCAATAAGGAGGATATCATTCACGTACAGTACTAGGAAGACCATAGCACCCCCATTGATCTTTTTGAAAATACATGGTTCCTCCTCATTCATGATAAAATCAAATAATTTGATCATATCATTAAAATGAGTATTCCAGCTCCGAGATGCTTGCTTAAGTCCATATATGGATCTTTGCAGCTTGCATACTTTATGATCAACATCACTAGATGTGAAATCTAGCGGCTGTTCCATATAGATATCTTCCTCAAGATATCCATTTAAGAATGCCATTTTCATGTTCATTTGCCATATTTCATAATCGAAATAGGCTGTAATAGCAAGTAATGTGTGGATGAATTTTAGCATGGCTACTGGCAAAAAGGTATCCTGATAGTCAATGCTTTCATACTGACTATACCCTTTTGCCATTAATCTAACTTTAAATATCTCCATATTTTCATCTGCACCAATCTCTCTTGTAGATCTATTTACATCCAATAGGTATAATATCTTTAGGTGGATCTACCAAGATCTATACTTGATTTGAGTGCATCGAGTCAATTTCTGACTGAAGGAAAATCCTGATTTCCCGGTCCAGGTTCGTCCAGATCTGATTAGATCAAGAGATATATTTCAAAAATTTTCTCTTGATCTCAATCAGATCTTGATATGTTTCAGATCTGATTCTTATTATTTTAATAAATAAAATAAAACAAGATAAATTAAATCAAATTTAATTTACCTGATTTGGGTAATCCTATTACCCTGTAGATGATCCTGATTGCAGCGGAAGGTTCTGGATCTTAGCCACACAAGCGCCTGGCCTCTACCGGTATCCACTCAGGTTGGATCTGGAGATCCTCTTCTTCTCTATCACACCTCCAAAAATCAGATCTGAATCTGATCTGGAGGATCTTCAAAACTCTTTTAAAGATCTGCAGTCGTCCTTTTGCAGCAGCACAGCCTTCTTGCTTTTGATCGCCTTTCCTTGATTTGAATCGCACCAAACTAAATCCAAAACACTTTTGGACGTGGAGAGCAAGGGGAGAAAAGACTATGGCATGGAGAAGGAGGGGAGAGGCAGCCTTGGGGCGTGGAAAATTGTTAGATATATGTGCCCTAGAAGCCAGAATTGGCTGACACTTGTAATACACTTCTAAGGGCAAAATTGTAATTTTGACTATAATTAATGAAATGGGTTATTTTCTATCACACATGTATATTTAGTGTCTGTGATACATCCTTTGAGTTAATGGTAATGATAATTCATATTTTCAAGAGTTGAAAATTTAAGACATGAATAATCATTATTAACTCATAAACAGCTCCCGACCATAGGATCATCACGAGGATGGTGATTGATCTGGAAGGTTGGTGTATGATCGCTTTTCTTTAGTAGATGAGTCTTGAGTCTACGGTGTGGAGACACCGGAGCGAGAGTACAGGTACTCGTTAGAGAACGAGGGCACTGAGCGTGACCACCTCGAGTAGTCATTAGAAGTCTACCTTCTCGTCAATGACGGACTCGATGCTGCAGTAGTGTGTCTGGTTCTTTGACCTGAGATGCATCGGCAGTTCACCTTGAGGGTGTTATAGTTTGACTACACCATTACTCGATCTCCTAGCCATATGGAACCCTGAGGTGTATGTTGGCTATAGCATGTTCATTGCAGGAACTGGATTGCATCAAGATGGAATCTATCTACCTCGGTGGTAGAGGAGCAGCCCTATGATGATCTTGAGAATCAAGTCCAGAAATCCATGGCCATGGTAGAGTGAAATAATAGAAAGAGTTTCTATTTAGATTTTCACATTGGACTCGAATCGAATGATTACATCATATGACAGAGACTAGGGTTTGACGAGTTCACCTTAACCCTAATCTGATCGGGGCTCAAGATAGAAGAACTTAATCACACAGGTAGCTGCACCAAGAGGTTCGCATTCAGCTCTGATGGGTTGCCACCATATACTGCTAGGTGTCACTGGTGGATTTTGGGAGCAATTAGAATGATTTAGATGATCGATCATTCTAGCTGTTCGAATCAGAAGAGTTCTGATCCATCGAAAGGAGTTTCGATGATGTCTATGATAGAGATCATGACATATCCCATTACCATACAGAACTGAACCTAACTGGGTCACACAAACAAGGGTTTGAATCTGGTGATCATCAATTGAACTGATCTAGTTCAATTGATCTGAATGAGATTCAATTAGGTTCAAGGAAATCGTGCTAGCACTCGATTGAACCTAACGTTCTTCTTTTACTATCATAAATAAGTTGTCCTGACTGAGCCAAAGGAGTTTGTACTCAAATTAGAGGCCTTCATATGGTCTGACTGGAGGTTGTCCAAGTCAGAATAGGTTGTCTTATTTGTAAGACATTACCTGCCATTTTTGGTCACCTGCCATTTCTTGTTCTTTGACTTTGGTCAAAAGTCTACCTTTGACTGGTCAAACGTTGACCATTGACCCTTTGACTTTTGACCACATGTCATGCACCTATTGGAGAGCTGGTGGGGGCCTTGTCCCCCTGCCAGAACCTGGTCAAGGAGAAGGGCGCACGCCAAGGGTGGCGTGAGCCCAAGTAGGAGGCGCCTAGGAGTCCTTGTTGGACAAGGACTCCATCTCCCTTTTGGATTCCAATTCAGAGTTCTACTAAGAATCCAAGTTTGACTGGTCTTAGGCGCCCTCTAAGGAGGAATCCAGGGGTCTCTATTCCCAACCAATCAGATTTAGATCTGATTTCACAAAGGGTTGTGATTGGTTGGAGAGGAAGAGGAGTTGGATCACAAGCTAGGTCTATAAATAAGACCCTGCGCCCAACCCTAATTTAAAGTCAAAGTGAATTCAATAGAGATTTCCCACGTCCAAGGCTGCCTCTCCCCTCCTTCTCCACGCCATACTCTCTTCTCCCCTTGCTCTCCACGTCCAAAAGGGTTTTGGATTTAGTTTGGTGCGATTCAGATCAAAGGAAAGGCGACCAAAAGCAAGAAGGCTGCGCTGCTGCAAAAGGACGACTGCAGATCTTCAAAAGAGTTTTGAAGATCCTTCCAGATCAGATTCCAGATCTGATTTTTGGAGGCAGTGATAGAGAAGAAGAGGATCTCCAGATCCAACCCGAGTGGATACCGGTAGAGGCCAGGCGCTTGCGTGGCTAAGATCCAGAACCTTCCGCTGCAAATCAGGATCATCAACAGGGTAATAGGATTACCCAAATCAGGTAAATTAAATTTGATTTAATTTATCTTATTTTATTTTATTTATTAAAATAATAAGAATCAGATCTGAAACATATCAAGATCTGATTGGGATCAAGAGAAAAAATTTTTGAAATATATCTCTTGATCTAATCAGATCTGAACGAACCTGGACCGGGAAATCAGGATTTCCCTTCATTCATTTGGAATTAGGGTTGGGCACAGGGTCTTATTTATAGACCTCTTGTGATCCAACTCCTCTTCCTCTCAACCAATCACAACCCTTTGTGAAATCAGATCTAAATCTGATTGGTTGGAATAGAGACCCCTGGATTCCTCCTTAGAGGGCGCCTAAGACCAGTCAAACTGGATTCTTAGTAGAACTCTGATTGGAATCCAAAAGGGAGGTGGAGTCCTTGTCCAACAAGGACTCCTAGGCGCCTCCTACTTGGGCTCACGCCACCCTTGGCGTGCGCCCTTCTCCTTGCCAGGTTCTGGCAGGGGGACAGGCCCCCACCAGCTCTCCAATAGGTGCATGACATGTGGTCAAAAGTCAAAGGGTCAATGGTCAACGTTTGACCAGTCAAAGGTAGACTTTTGACCAAAGTCAAAGAACAAGAAATGGCAGGTGACCAAAAATGGCAGGTAATGTCTTACAAATAAGACAACCTATTCTGACTTGGACAACCTCCAGTCAGACCATATGAAGGCCTCTGATTGAGCACAAACTCCTTTGGCTCAGTCAGGACAACTTATTTATGATAGTAAAAGAAGAATGTTAGGTTCAATCGAGTGCTAGCACGATTTCCTTGAACCTAATTGAATCTCATTCAGATCAATTGAACTAGATCAGTTCAATTGATGATCACCAGATTCAAACCCTTGTTTGTGTGACCCAGTTAGGTTCAGTTCTGTATGGTAATGGGATATGTCATGATCTCTATCATAGACATCATCGAAACTCCTTTCGATGGATCAGAACTCTTCTGATTCGAACAGCTAGAATGATCGATCATCTAAATCATTCTAATTGCTCCCAAAATCCACCAGTGACACCTAGCAGTATATGGTGGCAACCCATCAGAGCTGAATGCGAACCTCTTAGTGCAGCTACCTGTGTGATTAAGTTCTTCTATCTTGAGCCCCGATCAGATTAGGGTTAAGGTGAACTCGTCAAACCCTAGTCTCTGTCATATGATGTAATCATTCGATTCGAGTCCAATGTGAAAATCTAAATAGAAACTCTTTCTATTATTTCACTCTGCCATGGCCATGGGCTTCAGGACTTGATTCTCATGATCATCATAGGGCTACTCCTCTACCACCGAGGTAGATAGATCCCATCTTGATGCAATCCAGTTCCTACAATGAACATGCTATAGCCAACATACACCTCAGGGTTCCATATGGCTAGGAGACCGAGTAATGGTGCAGTCAAACTATAACACCCTCAAGGTGAACTGCCGATGCATCTCAGGTCAAAGAACCAGATACACTACTGCAGCATCGAGTCAGTCATTGACGAGAAGGTAGACTTCCTAATGACTACTCGAGGTGGTCACGCTCAGTGCCCTCGTTCTCTAACGAGTACCTGTACTCTCGCTCCGGTGTCTCCACACCGTAGACTCAAGACTCATCTACTAAAGAGAAGCGATCGTACACCAACCTTCTGGATCAATCACCATCCTCGTGATGATCCTATGGTCGGGAGCTGTTTATGAGTTAATAATGATTATTCATGTCTTAAATTTTCAACTCTTGAAAATATGAATTATCATTACCATTAACTCAAATGATGTATCACAGACACTAAATACACATGTGTGATAGAAAATAACCCATTTCATTAATTATAGTCAAAATTACAATTTTGCCCCTAGAAGTGTATTACAAGTGTCAGTCAATTCTGGCTTCTAGGGCACATATATCTAACACTGACTTCATTGCCTCTAATCATTTCTTGGAGTCAATATCCGATATCGCCTCATCATAGGTTTTAGGATCATCACCATGAACCCTATTACCTACGAGGAACATTTTCTCTACTTCTTCTTAAATAGTACCTAAGTACCTCTTAGGTGGATGGAAAATTCTTTTCAATCTATGAGGTGGAGGAGGTAGTGATTGTATTGGCTCAACCTAATTTGGTTCCATCGGGTCCTTAGCTCATTGCTCTTATGAGATTTTCTCCTCGAGCTTGATCTGCTTTCCAATGCCACCATCTTGAATAAACTATTTTTCAAGAAAGATGGCATGTCGACTCACAATCACATTATGGTCTTCTGGAATGTAAAAATAATATCCTAATGACTCTTTAGGATATCCTATGAATTGAGCTCTAAAGGACCTATAGTCTAACTTGTCCGCTTGTTATCTTTTGACATGAGCCAAACAATCCCAAATTCTGAGATGACACAAACTTGATTTCTTATCATGCCATATCTCATATGGTGTAGTAGGAATGATTTTAGAGAGAACCCTATTTAGTAAATATATAGCAATTAGCGGACTATGTTTCTAAAGAAAATCAGGAAAATCTATGAAGCTCATCATGGATCTGACCATATCTAATAGGATTCAATTTTTTCATTCTAAAATTTCATTGAGTTGAGGTATTCCAAGTGGAGTCTATTGAGAAACTATGCCATATTGCTTGAGATATTCCAAAAATTTTCGACTAAGGTATTCACCTCCTCGATCTAATCGAAGAACCTTAATAGATTTTTTAGTTTGCTTTTTCACTTCATGTCTGAATTTTTTAAACTTTTCAAAGGCTTCAAACTTGTATCTCATAAGATATACATACCCATACTAAGATAAATCATCATTAAAGATTATGAAGTAGACAAAGTTGCCTCTAGCCGGTACATCAAATGGGTCGCACGCATCAGTATGTACTAGGGCAAGTAGATTCGTGGTACTTTCCTCATGTCCTACAAAAGGAAGCTTAGTCATTTTGCCATGAAGATATGATTTATAAATTGAATATGACTCAAAAGTCAATGAACTCAATGGCCTAATTTTCTCCAATTTGTTAACCCTATCTTCCTCTATATGACCTAGCCTTAGGTGCCATAGATACCTATCGTTTGGACTATCTCTGAGTCATTTTGATCTTATGGCATTCACATTTTGCTCGATATTAAAGATAGATACTTCAATATGTAACTAGTAGAGACCATTAAGAAATTACTTGCCAATTTTATTTCATAATCTCTCTTTT
>QRFJ01004192.1:71317-92292 GCA_006176705.1 Cocos nucifera | reverse complement strand
TCATCAATCTGTTGATTGTTGAGAATTATAATTAATTTATAATTAATAAAAATTTTTATGACATCTTTTCATCATAAATTTAATTTCTAATAACTCCATTATGTGATGAAATTCTTAGGACCTATTATTTCGATAAATGAGAGGATTTATCGATAAGTCCTTAAATTTATTCACAACCAAATGATAGGTTGTTAATGTAGGATGATAGTGTCTATCGAGCATAGATTCGCTATAATGCTATATAAGTTGGTTGTTCTCTTAACCAGAAATATAGAGATACTGGTATGGCTCAGATGAGATGTATGGGGTACATCGTTTGAACGTGACCAACTCAGAGCATTCTGCTATCTGAGAAGTCTCTGATGGATATAGGTATAAAGTATCCTTAGACTGATGATCACCTTAGTGACTTGCAAGCAACTCACTATGCTTGGTACTGGACTAACTGAATTTTTTAATGCACTAATTGGAAGGCTTCTGGCACAGTCAAGTATTCTGCAAAGTGGAGTGTGATCAAATGAAATTGACCATCAAGAGTTGGAGAAGAATGTATCAATGGATTTTAAATATAGCAAAACTATGCCAGATAATCCATCGATGGATTTGAATATTTTGAATACAATGGGACATCTGATCAGAGTTTGATGTTGAACTCTAATGTTCATACGAACATTATGGACAAGGGGATGAATTATATGAAACTTTATCCGCGTGGGTTCTAGGATGGTGTTCTAACACTTCGACCTACCCGCCCCAATCGGTATCATTGCTAGATGGTCACTTTTGATTGGTACAAAAATTTATTTTGTACTATCAACTTAGGTTCGGACATAAGATCATATACATTAAGTTCAATTCCGATCGGATGTTGACTCACGTTTAGATCATTTTAGGGTTTAAACAATCAAACGATTGATGTTTGACCTAGTCAAGTATTGTAGGAGGATCGACTAGCAATTTTAATTGCTAATTAGCTTAATTTGATTAAGCTAGTAATTGGAAGTAAGTTTAATAAATATATTTAATTAGATTTTTTGGACTTGAAATTGGATCAAAGTTCAGTTGCGTTATTGACTAGCAGTGCAAAAGAACTAGTCCTATCTAACTAGGACTCGGGTTCAACCCAATTTTTTAATTTAATTAAAAAAAATAAATTAAATATTAAATTAAATTTAATTAAGTCTAAATGATAGGATCTTATTTAATTGGTCAGTTTACTTCTTATTTTTAATTGTTGACAGGTCAAAAAGAGTCCTAGTTGACAGGACTCCCTATCCTTGCGCCACCTAATTCTCATGTCACACCTTCTTTCCTTCTCTTTACGTGAAAATTTACATCCAAACCAACTCATGCCTCCCTTCTCTCTTCCTTTTTTTCATATGAAAATTTGTTTGTGACCAGTCCAAAAGGGGAGATGGTTTGCCTTTTTAGGCATTCCATGAGATAGAATCCTAGTCAATCCAAAAGACTTCTTCCTTTCATACGCCACCCTCTATTTTCCTCTCTCTCTCTCTCTCATGGAATCTTTGGGGCATTTGTTGCATCCCTCCCTTTCTGGTCCCATGGCCAAAAAGTTAAGTGGGGGCACCCAAGAGTTGGCGCCCCAACAATCTGCCTTTGGTGACTTTCTTATTTAGATTTTTGCCTATCTGGACTCTGCATATCTCTTTATTTAAAAAGATTTTTTCTTTCAAAATGTTTGTGGATTGTATATATTTGGAGGAGGTCTCTTTGTGTAAGAAAAATTAATGAAAAATTTTCCTCTAGGTCATAAGAATTAAAAACATAAATCATGGGTGTCTTAGAAAAAGAACATAAGATAAAGAGTGATCTTCTTCTAGGGATTTATACCAGATCTTTTCTTCCTTTTTGTGAGTTTTTGAGAGGTCTGCAGCATCAACAAATCTCATTCTTTTCCTTCTGGATTTGGTTCAAAGAAGGAAGCATCAGATCGTCGTCGAAGAAAGATCTAACATGGCTAGCATTACTTGTTTCCTTTGAAAATTCCTGTGCCATCAGGGGATCCCTCCTTGAATCGTTTCGTGACCGTGTGGATACTCCTAGAGGCCGATGCATGTGCGGTCTCGTGACTTTTCATCCTCAGCTGAAGATGATCCATCTAGAGTAAGGAATATCTCTATAAGACAACAAAGTAGAATATCCTCCAATGAATGTCCACACAGGATTGATCAATGTCTTCCTAATTTAAAGTAGCCTATAGGCCTTCTTCAAGTTCACTGCATTTTTTTTCAAGAACAGATTGCACCTAGCTTTGAATCTCACTAGTGCCTTCACCAAAAATCTTTTCTCAAAGGATCTCACCACCTATGATCTAATTCAGAAATCCAACTCATGGAAAACTAAACCCTAAGATTAGCAAACTTGCCTCTTCCTTTCTCGTCTTAATTTTTCTTTTTATTTTTTCTCTTCATTTTTCTTGTTTTTTTTGATTTTTTTCTTTCTCCTTTAAAAACCCCAATGCCCCAGACTTCCAAGAATCTCATCTCATTCCAATGTAGCACCCCCCTATTTAAAGCATCCAAGGGCACTCAAAACACCTCTTGGTGCTAGAAACTTATATTTACACAGGAACAACTCTTTGTTCCTACATGAAATAAATTCATGTTAAATTAATAGGACGTGGAATTTATAAGTAACCAAAAGTGACTATTCCTTCTAGCCCATTTATTTAAGTAGCATGTGGATTAATTAGCTATATCATTTATGGCATGGAGGGTGGTTTGGATCACATGAAACTCTTTCATTGAAGACGTTTTAGAACCTAGGAGACCCTTGGACTTGGTCAATGTTTGGATTAACATGAAACCTTTCATGTTAATAAGTTAAAGCTCACAATAGGAACCAATAGGTTTGAACCTAATCTGGTTAGGAGGCAAGGATTAAGGTTGCTCAACACCTTAGAACTAAACCAAATTGGGAACTTGGGTTAATTCTGTGCCAGCAGTCAACTTAAAGCCATAGAATTACACTAAAATCCAATTAGATGAAGACCATATCAAATCCTAAGTGTATGATCTATTAGTTTTTCCATATCTGGCCAACAGTGGCTCAGACTCAATGACCAAACAATCTGATAGATTAGATCAATCCAAATGCATAATAATAGAACCTCATTCTAATTAGTTGCTTAATTAAACTTTTTAATCATGTGAGCCACAATCAAGATGATATCTAGCAACATGTCATGACTATCTGGGAAGAACATGAAAAATTTTGGGGAGAAAGTATCAAAAATCTCCTTCACTGATGAGTTTATCGTATAATTCAATCATTTAATCACCAACATCCTAGATCAGTTAAGCTGGAAAACATGTCAAGTTAAATGCTATCTACATGTATTTCGATCAGAAGATGATGATTCAGTTGATGATACTATTAGAAACTCTTTCAATTATCATCCTAATTTTGGGCCAAGACTTCTTGAACTATCAACCTAATGAGTCACATAAGAATGTTTTTCTCTTATAAGGAAGTCGATCGATTCTTATTAACCACTCACAATCCTCATGTATACTTCACTACATCAGATATCCACACAAGCCTTAAAGAGTCAAGTTAGGAAAATGAAACCAAAACATAGATTCAATATACACAAGGTACCCTATGATCTTCAGGTCAAAGGATCACTTTCAATGAACTCCCATAGAGAAAATCAGCTAAACACGCTAAGGCTCCATCAGATGTTCTCTCATGGTCGCTTCAGATGATTGGCTTTGAAATATAATTTTCAACAACTTTCACTTATTCTAAAGCCACTCGGCATAGTATCTAATACCCATCTTCAACTTATGGTTGTCGAACTCCTTGATTGCCAGGGCTTTAGTGAAGAGGTCGGCTAGGTTCTTCTTTCCATCGATCTTCTGAAGATCGATGTCACCATAATCCATGATCTCATGGATCAAATGAAAATGGTGCAGAATGTGCTTTATCCGCTAGTGTGCCTTCGATTTCTTTGCTTAAGCTATAGTATCTGTGCTGTCGCAGTAGAGCAGAACTGGACCATCAATGGAGAGTGCTACTCCAAGCTTGGTGATGAACTTCTTCAGCCACACAGCTTTTTTTGCTGCATCTGATGCTGCCATGTACTCTACTTCACAAACAGAGTCAACCACTGTACATTGCTTAGAACTTTTTCAGCAGATGGCTCCACCATTTAGAGTAAAGATATATTCCGATATACTTTTACTGTCATCATGATCAGATTGAAAGCTGAAGTCTGTAAACCCCATAAGTTTTAGATCTAACTCACCATAAACCAACCATTGGTCCTTAGTATTTTTTAAATACTTAAGGATGGTTTTAACCACCTTCCAGTGATTTTCTCCAAGGTCAGACTGGTATCTACTCACTACTCCTAATGAGTATGCCATGTCTGGTCTCATACATATCATTGCATACATAATAGACCATACTATCGAAGCATATGGGATTCTACTCATACCTTCTCTCTCTTCAGGAGTTGTCGGACAATCCTTCTTAGAGAAAAAATTTTTTTGGCCTATCGGAAGATAGCCCTTTTTGGAATTCTCCAAGCTGAACCTCTTCAACATAGTTTCTATGTACGTGGACTGGGATATACCATGCATCCTTTTAGATCTATCCCTATAGATCTTCATCCCTAGGATGTAGGATGCTTCACCCAAGTTCTTCATGGAGAACTATGATGACAACCGGACTTTTATTTCTTGTAGTGCGGGGATGTCATTTTTGATTAAGAGAATGTCATCCACGTACAAAATAAGAAATACCACTACTGGACCATTTGTCCATTTGTAAATGCAGAATTCTTCTCCATTCTTAATGAAGCCATACGTTTTGATCACTTTATCAAAATGCATGTTTCAACTCTGAGATACTGGCTTTAATCCATAAATAGATCTCTGAAGCCTGCATACCTTGGACTCATCTGTGTATGTGAACCCCTCAGGTTGTATCATATACACCTCTTCGGTTAGCTCTCCATTTAGGAAAGCCATCTTCACATCCATCTACCAAATCTCATAGTCCAGGTGGGTAGCTATTGCAAGCATTATCCGAATGAATTTGAGCATTGCCACTGGAAAGAATGTCTCATCATAGTCAATACCATAATGTTGACGATACCCCTTGACAATCAGATGGACTTTATAGGTTTCCACCTTTCCGTCTGTGCTTCTTTTTCTTTTGAATACCCATTCACACCCAATAAATTTAACCCCTTCAGGTGGGTCAACTAATGTCCATACATCATTGATCTTCATGAAATCTATTTTGGATCTCACGGCTTCTAGTCATTTCTCAAAGTCGGATCTCTATATCGCATCCATATAAGTGATCGGATCCTCATCATTCTCATCGAGTTCGATGGGATCACCATTCTGGACCAAGAATCCAAAGTATCTATCTGGATGGCACGGTACTCTACCGAATCATCTTAATGGTACGGGTTCACTAGGCTTCGATTCTGATCTAATCAAATCTGACTTAGGTTCAACATTCTATGTCGGACTTTCTACCTGTTGAACTTCATCAAGTTCAACCTTAGAGGCAACAGTTTCTTCACTAGAAAACTTCTTTTCCAAAAAGGTTATCCTAAGACTGATGAACATCTTTTTGTTCATCAGCATGGTAGAAATAGTATCCTTTGATCTCTTTTGGGTATCCTATAAATGCGTACTTGTCAGACCTAGGTCCAAGTTTATCTGTAATTATTCATTTGACATAAGCCAGGCACCCCTAGAACCTAAAGTGTGAAAGTGCTGGCTTACGTCCTGTCCATATCTCATATGAAGTTTTAACCATAAATTTACTTGGAATCCTATTTAAAAGATAGAAAGTCGATTCGAGTGCATATCCCCAGAGGGATATCAT
This sequence comes from Cocos nucifera, assembly GCA_006176705.1. NCBI lineage: Eukaryota > Viridiplantae > Streptophyta > Magnoliopsida > Arecales > Arecaceae > Cocos > Cocos nucifera. The sequence continues at coordinate 86,421 of QRFJ01004192.1, read as the reverse complement.
CAAGCTGACAAAACCCATCATGGATAGGACCATGTCTAACAAAGTTCGATTCCTTCTTTCAGATACACCATTATGCTGTGGTATTTCTGGAGGAGTCCATTGGAAGAGAATCACATTCTCTTCTAGATATATGAGAAACTCATTAGAAAGGTATTCTCCTTCTCGATTAGATCGAAGAGTTTTAACATTCTTTATAGTTTATTTTTCTATTTTACTTCAGAATCATTTGAACATTTCAAATGAATCTGACTTATATTTCATCAGATAGACATATCCAAATCTGGATAGATCATCTATGAAAGTGATGAAGTAGACATATCCACCTTTGGCACTAGTACTCATTAGTTCACATACATCAATATGTACTAGTCCTAAGAGTTCAATGGCTCTCTCACCTTTTTCAGTAAAAGGTGACTTAGTCATTTTACCAAAAAGACAGGATTCACAGGTTGGAAGCGAATCACAATCACTAAATTTGAGGATACCCTCTTAAGCCAACATGCTTATCCTATTTTTGTTTATATGACCCAGCCTACAATGCCATAAATAGATATCTATCACATTATCTAATCTAGGATATTTTTCAGTTAAATAGACTATATTAACAGATTGTGATAATATATATACACCATTAGTCAATTGTCCATAGAAAGCAGTAATTCCATTCATAATGATATTACAAACTCATTTTTTTATTGAAATTTCATAATTGTTCATGGCCAAAAGGCCTACAGAAATGATATTTAAAAAGAAACTAGAACAAAAATGATAATTACTAAGAACAACAGTATGAGATTCAAATACAAGTTTCAAAATTTCTAAAGCTAGAACTGAAACTGGTCTTCCATCTCCAACGTTCAGGAATCTCTCATCTTGCTCGAATCTTCTACTGATCTGCAACCCCTACAATGAATTACAAATATAATAAGGACTTTTGGTATCCAATACCCAGTCGGTAATATCACACACAGAGAAATTGTAACGAGTTATCATATAAATATCTTGCTGGTAATAGCTTGCTTTTTTCTCTGCTTGTTCGGGTCCAGGGAGGCAATGTACTGAGGATAGTTTCTCTTCCAGTGCCTTCACTTTCTGCAGAAGAAGCATTTAGCTTGACTCTTATCGGGCTTGATTTTTTGGATCTGAGCTTGCACAGATGTCCTAGCCTGAACATGCACCTTCTTGGCTTTCTTCTTCTTGTTCTTCTTTCCTTTTCAAAAGGATCGAGAATGAGAAGACGAACCTCCCACTAAGTTCACCAACTCTTTATGGAGCTGGTGATCCTTCTGAATGTTCTGAAGTAACCCCAGTAACCCATGGTAGTCAACTTCAGGCTTTGACATTCTATAATGTGTAAGGAATGGGAGATTAGAATTGGGCAGCGAGTTCAGTAGTGCATCTTTCCTAAGTTGTTTGTGCAAGAAAAAGCCGAGCTTATTCAAGCACTCCATCAGCTCAATCATATACAGTACATGATCAATGACAGAGGCTCCATCCCGCATTCTAGTGTTGAAGATGGTGCAACTAGTTTTATGCTTCTCAATGTCATCAGGTGTGCCAAAAGAATCCTCCAATACTTGGAGCATTTCATTTGACTGAGCTATCTCAAACCTATGATAGAACTCATCGCTCATCACAGCCAGTATAATGCAGCACATCGTGGTTCAGTCACTGAGCCACTTCTGATAAGTGTCTCTGACTGTTCCACGTGCATTGGCCACTGGCTCCTCAGGTACAGGATCCGTCAGCACATATAGAATCCATTCATGCTCTAGGACAATCTTCAACTTTCGGTACCCATTACTGAAGTTGGGTCCCACCAACTTATCATTGTTCAACAATGATTAGAGTGATAGGAAAGTGGCCATATCTGAATAATGAAAAAATATAACCTAATTAGTAATTGATTTATTAAACCTAAAGATTTGGACTTTAATCAAAAGGGTCTCCCACTATTTAATCGAATTAGTAGCCTCTACCTCCAATTTAAGGAATTATCCTAATTTCTTAGTGGGTACTAGAATCCATATAGACTATACACAAGCCCAACTTTGGTTGGTCCATCCATGTACATCTAAAGGTAGGTTCATAACTAATTATTTCTTCAAATAATTTTTAGTAATTAAATTTTGCCCTAGGCCCTAATTAGTTGGCTTTGGGCTTCTCAAAAAGGGGTCCAGTTAGGTCCAACCTTTAACATGACCATATTTGGCCCTTCCAACCAATGAATGATCAAGCCCAACTTTGATTGGCCCACCTAACCACCATTTAAAAAGATGTATTCAAGAGATCATATAATGAACGATAATTCTATCAACCGATAAACATCAGACCTTTGGGCCTTCAATAATTATCCAAATGATAAATCCATTATCATCCACCTTAACGAAAGGCTATGATCCAGTTATCATATAACTATTTTATTTTAGAGACTAAATAATTTTAGAAAATTTATTTATAGAAGTGAGTAGGTCAGATTAACCAGCTTGTCATGATCCTCCCACTGGCTTCACCAAGTCAACTTAAAGGAGACCACTAATAGGCTGATCTAGGAGCACCTAAATTAGTCACACTGATTTACCTAGCTAACATGGGTCAACTCAAATTATCAAGTGATCTGATCAAAATTCAATCTCACCAAGACGGCCAGATAAGCAAGATTGGTAGAAGGGTCTGCCAAAGCTTGCTTTAGACACCATCAAAAATGGTCAGGTAAGTGGGCTGCCAATTAAAAATCATCGATTGTATGTGCCAAACTTATCTTAGACATCAACTGGTCTAATTAGTCTTATTAGATCATCCTAATAGTTTGAGCTAGACCTTTTAGCCAAAAATCAAGTCCATTTGGTTCTTGTTAAAGACATGGACTTGACCAACTACAACTACTATAATTGATCTAGAGAATCCTTGACCTAATCTAAGACAATAATTGATTAAATTTAGTCAATTCTCTAATTAAGTCCATTCAGCTTGACTCTTATCGAGCTTGGTTTTTTGGGTCTGAGCCTACACAGATGTCCTAGTCTGAACATATACCTTCTTGGCTTTCTTCTTCTTATTTTTCTTCCCTTTTCCAAAGGATTGAGAACCAGAAGATAAACCTCCCACTAAGTTCACTGACTTTTTGTGGAGCTGGTGATCCTTCTCAAAGTTCTGAAGTAACCCTAGTAACCCATGGTAATCAACTTCAGGCTTTGATATTCTATAATGTATAAGGAATATGAGATAAGACTTGGGCAGCAAGTTCAGTATTGCATCTTTCCTAAGTTGTTTGTGCAACGAAAAGCTGAGCTTATTCTAGCGCTCTATCAGCTCGATCATGTATAGTACATGATCGATGACAGAGGCTCCATCCTGCATTTTAGCATTGAAGATGGCGTAACTAGTCTTATGCCTCTCAACATCATTGGGTGTGCCAAAAGAATCCTCCAACACTTGGAGTATTTTATTTGGCTAAGCTTTCTCAAACCAACGACTGAACTCGTTGCTCATTGCAGCCAGCATAATGTAGTACACCATGGTTTGATCACTAAGCCACTTCTAATAAGTATCTCTGACTGTTCCACGTGCATTGATAGCTGGCTCCTCAGGTGTAGGATCCGTTAGCACATATAGGATCCGTTCATGCTCCAGGACAATCTTCAACTTTCGGTACTAGCTACCGAAGTTAGATCCCACCAACTTATCATTGTCCAACAAAGATCAGAGCGATAGGAAAGTGGCCATATCTACACTAAGAAAAAATATAATCTAATTAGTAATTGATTTATTAAATCCAAAGATTTGAACTTTAATCAAAAGGATCTCCCACTATTTTATTCGAATTGGTAGCCTCTACCTCCAAATCGAGAGATTATCCTAATTTCTTAGTGGGTACTAGAATCCACATAGACTATACACAAGCCCAACTTTGATTGGCCCATCCATGTACATCTAAGGATAGGTTCATAACTAATTATTTCTCTAAATAATTTTTAGTAATTAAATTTTGCCCCAGGTCCTGATCAGTTGGCTTTGGCCTTCTCAGAAAAGGGTCCAGTTAGGTCCAACCATTAACATGACCATACTTGGCCCATCCAACCAATGAATGATCAGGTCCTAACTTTGGTTGGCTCACCTGACCATCATTTAGAAAGATGTATCCAAGAGATCATATAATGAATGATAATTCCATCAACCGATAAGCACCAGGCCTTTGGGCCTTCAATGATTATCCAAATGATGGATCCATTATCATCCACTTTAATGGAAGGCTATGATCCAGTTATCATATAACTATTTTATTTTAGGGACCTAATAATTTTAGAGAATTTATTTATAGAAGTGAGTAGGTAAGATTAACCAGCTTGTCATGATCCTTCCACTGGCTTCACCAAGTCAGCTTAAGGGAGACCACTAACAGGCTGATCTAAGAGCACCTAAATCAATCACACTGATTTACCTAGCTGACATTGGTCAACTCAAATTGTCAAATGATCTGATCAAAACTCGATCTCACCAAGAAGGCTAGGTAAGTGAGATTAGTTGAAGGATCTACCAAAGCTTGCCTTAGACACTATAAAAAATGGCCAAGTAAGCGGGCTGCCAATTAAAAACTACCGATCGTATATGCCAAACTTATATTAGACACCAACTGATTTAATTAATCTTGATTAGATCATCCGAATAGTTCAAGCTAGACCTCTTAGCCAAGAATCAAGGCCATTTGGTTCTTGTTAAAGACATGGACTTGACCAACTACAACTACTGTAATTGATCTAGAGAATCCTTAATCTAATCTAAGACAATAATTGATTAGATTTAGTCAATTCTCTAATTAAGTCCATTCTTTAATCTAACCTTAGGTCTAACCCAAGTAATGGACCTAATCCCCACTAATCCATTAACCTAATGTGTTATGATTCGTGTCATAGGATCTTCAATTTACAATCCTAGAACCTAATCAAATAACTTCTTAATTCTTAATTATGTTTTGGACTGAGGGTTGGGATTTGACTTTTCAAAAATAATTTTCATATTTATAAAATATTTTTACAATATGGTTCTATCAACCAAGTTGCATGTTTGATTTATAATTTATATGCAAGTAAAATAAACATAAACTACTTTAAATTTAATCTAAATAGGTTTATATAATTGAAACAGTTTCAATAATAATCAATCATAAATCTCCATAGATCAAATATAACATATTTATGATGATTTAAATTAGATTAAAATATTTTTAATCAGATCATAAAATCTCTTAGATCTAATCCTAAAATTTTATGATCAATATTTTAGATCAGCATGTACTAGGATAATCTATCCACTACAAGGGATAAATCTTATAACAGGATAATCTTTTGACAGTCCGTGCAATCTAAAAAATTTTGTTTTCAGATCTAAAACTATTTTAAATCTATTAAATTATAAATAAAATTAGATTAAATTTAATAAATTTATGATTAGAGTCAGATCATCACGAACTAGGATAATCTTTTCACTGTAAGGAATAAACCTTATAGCAGGACAACCATATGGCAGTTCGTAAGATCTAAATTTTTTTAATTTTAAATTTAATAATTAGATTATAAATTAGATCTAATCTAAAAAATAATCTAAATATGCATAAAAATCATGTAATAAGAACATAGGCTCTGATACCAATTGAAGGAACCAGATCTAGGATTTTAGGATTAGATCTTAAAACTTTTTTAAGATCAGGCAATGAAAGATTAAAATTAATCAAAATTAATCTAAAATATCCTAGATCAAAGATCTTATTATATAATTATTGCATGATATTTAAATTAAAAGTTAAAAATTAAATAAGAAAGAAAAGATTGATCATATCAACCTAGATCTATACTATATCTAATGCAGCTATAAAATAACAGATCATATCTATTACCTGAGCAAGTTAGACATTCTAACTTACTGATCCAGATTTAAGGATGAAGTTATGAGCCACACATACATCCGACCTCTAGGAGTCATCTGCACGAGCCCACGAATATGATCAGAGATCTTGATGCAGAAAATCAGCATAGTATGCTAGCACTATGCTGATCTCTCTTCAACGATCGATCCGATGCTTTCTTCTTCAAAACTTGGACACTCCAAAATATCAAAAGAAAAAGAAGAAGATTTGTGATGCCAAGACACCTCTCAAAAGCTCACAAAAAGGTAGGAAGAGATCTGAAATAAAAATCCTAGAAGAAGACCCTCTTCTTCTTCTTTGTTCTTTCTCTAGACATCCTGATTTATGTTTTTAATATATCCATGATCTAGATGAATTTTTTTGATTTTTTTACACCAAAGAGACCTCTCAAATGTATGCAATCTATAAAAATTTTAGCAAAAAAATTATTTTAAATAAAGAGATATGCAGAGTCTAAGATTGGTCAAAAATCTAAACAGGAAAGTCCCCAAATGGCAGGTTGTTGGGATGCCCAACTCTTAGGCGCCCAACTCTTGGGCGCCCCCACCTTATTTTTTTGCCATGGACCAGCAAACGAGGGTGCAACAAATGCCAAAGAATGTCGTGAGAGAGAGAGAGAGAGAAAATAGGGAGGTGACAGCATGAAAGGAAGGAAGTCTTTTGGTTGACTAGAATTGTATCTCATAGAATCTTAAAGCAAAACCAATCTCCCCTTTTGACATGGTCAACAAAAAAATTTCCATATAAGAAAAAGGGAGAGAGAAGGGAGGCATGAGATTGCTTGGGGCATGGAGATTTTTCATATAAAAGAGAAGAAAGAATGGGTGTGGCGTGAGGAATTATGTGGCGCAAGGATAGGGAGTCCTAGTCACACTAGGGACTAGGACTCCTATTTTGACCTGGTCAAACAAGATCTTTTAACCAAATAAAAATAAGAGTAAGCCAATCTAATTAAATAAGGCTCTAACCTATTTAAGGATTAAATTAAATTAAATTAAATTAAATTAAATTTTAATTTATTTTTTTAATCAAATTAGAAAATTGGATTGATCTGAGTCCTAGTTAGACTAAGACTAGTTCTTCCTTGCACTTAGCTTATCCAATAAGCCAATTGAACTTGATCCAATCAAGCCCAAATCAAATTGAATTAAACCATATTTAATTAGACTTAATCTTAGCCTACTGGCTTAATCAAATTAAGGTAATTAGCTATCGAATTGCTAATCGATCCTCCTACAATACTTGCACTAAGTCAAATATCAATCGTATTGATCGTTTAACCCTAAAATGATTCCAAATCGCTGATCAACCATCTGATCGGAATGTGAACTCTAATGTATGTGACCTCATAGGTCCAAATCTATGTCGGTAGTATAGGAATAAATTTTTATACCAATCAAAGTGATCATCTAGCAATGATACCCGACGATCGAATAGGTCAAAGATGTACAACACCATCCTTAGAACCCATGCAGATAAAGTTTCCATATAATTCATCCTCTTGACCATAATGCTCGTAGGACACCTCAGAGTTCAACTGTCAACTCTGATTAGGTTATCCACATTGTATTTCAAAATATCAAATCTATCTGATGGATTACTCTAGCCAAGGTTTTGTTATATTGAAATACAGTGATACATTCTTCTCCAACTCTTGGAGTGGTCAATTCCATCTTGATCACACTCCAACTTCACAAGTACTTGACTGTGCCCAGAAGCCTTCCATTGGTGCATTAGAAATTCAATTAGTCCAGTATCAAAGCATAGTGAGTTGCTTGCAAGTCACTGAGGTGATCATAGGTCTAAGGGATACTTATACCTATATCCCTTCAGAGACATTTTCGATGGCAGAATGCTTTGAAGTTGGTCACGTTCAATGACGATGTACCCATACATCTCACCTATATTTTATACCAGTGTCTCCATGCTCCTTGGTTAAGAGGACAACCAACCTATATGGCATATAGTGACCTATGCTCGATAGATGCTGTCATCCTAATTAACATCCTATCATTTGGTCATAAACAAATTTAAGAACTAATCGATAAATTCTCTCTTTATCGAAACTAAATAGTCCTAAGAACTTCATCACAATAATGAATTTCATTAGAAGATGTAAATTTATGATGAAAAAGATGTCATAAAATTTTTATTAATTAATAAATCAATTATAATATCTCAACTGTCAATAGGCTGACGATTGGTTTTGGGACATAATTTCCAACAGAGTCATCGCTGTACCTCTCAGCAACGTATGTCGCATAACACATCTGTATAGTTTAAAAATATATTAGTTCTAATATAAAAATCAAATCTTGTAATAACTTAATTAGTAAATAAAGTTTGAAGTTCTTACCATGAACTATCATGATGTAGAATCTAAATAGTCACCAGTCCTCCTAGACTAGTGTGTGGCCCACCATAACTATAACTGGTCCGGTGGATGACCTAGCTACCATGTCTATGATAAGTAAATAATAAAAATAAATTAATTAAAACATTCATATAAGAGTTTTCATAGTTTTAGTGAAGAGTTTTGACATTGATTTTTTACCTTTCTATCGGCCACAACATGTATGCCAACCAAGCCACCCATGTGCCTGATCGGATCCTACTGGGTGGCCCAATTCTATCAAGCCCTCTGCCACCTACTGGAGTACTCTACACTGCTCTACTAGTCACAGAGGGCCCACCATATATCTATCCATATCTAGTGATCCATGAAGAATCTCTAGTTCGATGGTGACTAAGAACTAAAGTGCTGGATGGCAGACTGTTCGAGGCTATAGAGGCCATCTTGAAGCCTCCATGTGGCCACCTCCTCAAAGGTTTGATAGCTAGCCTCCTCATCCTGGGGAGTCTCGAATCAATAGTACTCCTACAAAATAGAAGCAAGCATATATTAAGATGTAATTAAAATACCAATGTATCGAAAATTTAAAAATTAAACTAGTTTTGACTTACCAAAAATATCTTTCAGGCTATTGAAGGAAAATCCAAATTTTTCGGACCAGATTCGTTCAGATCTGATCAGATCAAGAGATACATTTCAAAATTTTTTTCTCTTTGATCTAAATTAGATCTAAAATATTTCAGATATAATTTTTATTATTTTAATAATTAAAATAAAATTAGATAAATTAAATCAAATTTAATTTACCTTGAAGTAGGTAATCCTATTACCCGATGATGATCCTGTGAGCAGCGGAAGGTTCTGGATCTAGCCACGCAAGTGCCTGGCCTCTACCGGTATCCACTCGAACTGGATCTGGAGATCCTCTTCTTCTCTATCACATCTCCAAAAATCAGATCTGGATCTGATCTGGAGGATCTTCAAAACTACCTTTCGAAGATCAGCAGTCGTCCTTTGCAGCAGCGCAGCCTTTTAGCTTTCAATCGCCTTTCTCTCATCTAGATTGCACCAACCAAGAATCCAAAACCTTTTTGGACATGGAGAGGAGAGGGAGAAGGTGCTTTGGCATGGAGGAGGAGAGGAGAAGCAGCCTTGGGGCATGGAGAATTGTGATGCTCTTTGAGTTGGGCGCAGGGTCTTATTTATAGACTAAGCGTGATCCAACTCCTCTTCTTCCCAACCAATCACAACCCTTTGTGAAATCAGATCTAAATCTGATTGGTGGGAATAGAGTCCCCTGGATTCCTCCTTAGAGGGTGCCTAAGACCAGTCAAAGTTGGTTCTTAGGAGAACTCTAATTGGAATCCAAAAAGGAGATGGAGTCCCTGTCCAACAGGGACTCCTGGGCGCCTCCAAGCTTGGGCACACGCCAAGGGTGGCGTGCGCCCTCCTCCTTGCCAGGTTCTGGCAGGGGGACAAGCCCCCACCAGCTCTCCAATAGGTGCATGACACATGTGGACAAAAGTCAAAGTGTCAATGGTCAACATTTGACCAGTCAAAGGTCAGACTTTTGACCAAAGTCAAAGAACAAGAAATGGCAGGTGACCAAAAATGGCAGGTAATGTCTTACAAAATAAGACAACCTTTTCTGACTTGGACAACCTCCAGTCAGACCATAGTGAAGGCCTCTGATTGAGCACAAACTCCTTTGGCTCAGTCAGGACAACTTATTTATGATAGTAAAAGAAGAACGTTAGGTTCAATCGAGTGCTAGCACGATTTTCTTGAACCTAATTGAATCTCATTCAGATCAATTGAACTGGATCAGTTCAATTGATGATCACCAGATTCAAACCCTTGTTTGTGTGACCCAGTTAGGTTCAGTTCTGTATGGTAATGGGATATGTCATGATCTCTATCATCGACATCATCGAAACTCCTTTCGATGGATCAGAACTCTTCTGATTCGAACAGCTAGAATGATCGATCATCTAAATCATTCTAATTGCTCCCAAAATCCACCAGTGACACCTAGCAGTATATGGTGGCAACCCATCAGAGCTGAATGCGAACCTCTTGGTGCAGCTACCTGTGTGATTAAGTTCTTCTATCTTGAGCCCCGATCAGATTAGGGTTAAGGTGAACTCGTCAAACCCTAGTTTCTGTCATATGATGTAATCATTCGATTCAAGTCCGATGTGAAAATCTAAATAGAAACTCTTTCTATTATTTCACTCTGCCATGGCCATGGGACTTCTGGACTTGATTCTCATGATCATCATAGGGCTGCTCCTCTACCACCGAGGTAGATAGATTCCATCTTGATGCAATCCAGTTCCTACAATGAACATGCTATAGCCAACATACACCTCAGGGTTCCATATGGCTAGGAGACCGAGTAATGGTGTAGTCAAACTATAACACCCTCAAGGTGAACTGCCGATGCATCTCAGGTCAAAGAACCAGACACACTACTGCAGCATCGAGTCAGTCATTGACGAGAAGGTAGACTCCCTAATGACTACTCGAGGTGGTCACGCTCAGTGCCCTCGTTCTCTAACGAGTACCTGTACTCTCGCTCCGGTGTCTCCACACCGTAGACTCAAGACTCATCTACTAAAGAGAAGCGATTGTACACCAACCTTTCGGATCAATCACCATCCTCGTGATGATCCTATGGTCGGGAGCATTTTATGAGTTAATAATGATTATTCATGTCTTAAATTTTCAACTCTTGAAAATATGAATTATCATTACCATTAACTCAAAGGATGTATCACAGACACTAAATACACATATGTGATAGAAAATAATCCATTTTATTGATTATAGTCAAAATTATAATTTTGCCCCTAGAAGTGTATTACAAGTGTCAGCCAATTCTGGCTTCTAGGGCACATATATCTAACAATCTCCCACTTGTCCTAAAGCCAATTGGCTACAAGTCTAAGTCCCATCTTCTCAAGGTGGGCTTCGATCTTCTGCTGGCCCAACGGCTTTGTAAGTGGGTCTGCCACATTATCTATGGAGTTGACTCTCTTGACCTCGACGTAACCCTTCTCGAGGTAATCGCGGATGAGGTGGTATCGCCGCTCAATGTGCTTGGATTTCTGGTGAGACCTCGGCTCCTTAGCAAGGGCTATGGCGCCATTGTTGTCGCAGTATAGAGGAATGGCATCTGATGGCATTACTCCAATTTCTGCAGCAAACTTCTTATACCAGAATGCTTCCTTCGCAGCCTCTGATGCAGCGATATATTCTGCTTCCATGGTGGAATCTGCTATCACCGTTTGCTTGGAACTCTTCCAGCTGACAGCACCACCATTGCACACAAACAGACTCCCAGATGTCGACTTTCGATCATCTATATCGGACATGAAATCCGAGTCTGTGTATCCCTGGACTTGGAGTTCTCCATTACCAAAGACCAACATCATATCCTTAGTTCTTCTTAAGTACTTAAGGATACATTTCACAGAAGTCCAGTGTTCTTCACCTGGATTTGACTGATATCTGCTTGTGACACTCACAGCATGGGCTATATCAGGTCGTGTACATAGCATGGCATACATGAGGCTCCCTATTGCAGAAGCATAAGGGATCTTGCTCATGCGTTCTATTTCCTCAGGTGTGCTAGGGCACATCTTCTTGGAAAGATGAATACCATGTCTGAAGGGTATTAATCCCCTCTTAGAGTTTTCCATACTAAACCTCTTTAGTACTTTCTCTATGTACATCTTCTGTGAAAGTCCTAGCATCCTATTCGGTCTATCCCTATAGACCTTAATTCCTAGAATAAAGGATGCTTCACCTAGGTCTTTCATGGAGAATTCCTTGGACAACCATAATTTTGACTGTTGTCAACATGGGAATATCATTCCCAATAAGGAGGATGTCATCCACGTACAATACGAGGAAGACAACAGCGCTCCCACTGACCTTTTTGAAAACACATGGTTCCTCTTCATTTTTGATGAAACCAAACTTTTTGATCACATCATTGAAATGAGTGTTCCAGCTCCGAGATGCTTGCTTAAGTCCATATATGGACCTTTGCAGCTTGCAAACCTTGTGATCAGTATCACTGGATGTGAAACCTAGCGGCTGTTCCATATAGATATCTTCCTCAAGATATCCATTTAAGAATGCCGTTTTCACGTCCATTTGCCATATTTCATAATCGAAATAGGCTGCAACGGCAAGCAATGTGCGGATGGATTTTAGCATAGCCACTGGGGAAAAGGTATCCTGATAGTCAATGCCTTCGCGTTGACTATAACCTTTTGCCACTAGTCTAGCCTTGAATGTCTCCACATTCCCATCTGCACCAATCTTTCTCTTGAAGATCCATTTACACCCAATAGGTACTATACCTTCTGGTGGATCTACCAAGGTCCAGACTTGGTTTGAGTGCATCGAGTCAATTTCTGACTGCATTGCCTCTAGCCATTTCTCGGAGTCGATATCTGATATCGCCTCGTTGTAGGTTTTGGGATCATCACCATGAGCACCATTACCTACGAGGAACATTTTCTCTACTTCCTCTGAAATAATACCTAAGTATCTTTCAGGGGGACGGAAAACTCTTTCCGATCTACGAGGTGGAGGAGGTAGTGTTCTTATTGGCTCAACCTGATTTGGTTCCAATTGGTCCTTAGCTCGTTGTACTTGTGAGACTTTCTCATCAAGCTTAATCTGCTTTCCAATGCCGCTATCTTGAATAAACTATTTTTCAAGAAAGATGGCATGTCGACTCACAATCACATTGTGGTCTTCTGGAATGTAGAAATAGTATCCTAATGACTCTTTAGGATATCCTATGAATCGAGCTCTAAAGGACCTAAACTCTAACTTGTCCGCTTGTTGTCTTTTGACATGAGCCGGACAACCCCAAATTCTGAGATGACTCAGACTTGGTTTCTTACCGTGCCATATCTCATACGGTGTGGTAGGAACGGTTTTAGAGGGAACCCTATTCAGTAGATAAATTGAAGTTAACAATGAGTGTCCCCAAAGAAAATCAGGGAGGTCTGTGAAGCTCATCATGGATCGAACCATATCCAATAGAGTCCGATTTCTCCATTCTGAAACCCCGTTGAGTTGAGGTGTTCCTGGTGGAGTCCATTGAGAGACTATGCCATTTTTCCTTGAGATAGTCTAGGAATTTTCGGCTAAGGTATTCACCTCCTCGATCTGATCGAAGAACCTTAATGGGTTTTTCAGTTTGTTTTTCTACTTCATGTCTGAATTCTTTGAACTTTTCAAAAGCTTCAGACTTGTGTCTCATAAGATACACATACCCATACCTAGACAGATCATCGGTAAAGGTAATGAAGTAGACAAAATTGCCTCTAGCCGGCACATCAAATGGGCCGCACACATCAGTATGTACTAGGGCAAGGAGATCTGTGGCCCTCTCCCCATGTCCAACAAAAGGGAGTTTAGTCATTTTGCCTTGAAGACAAGATTCACAAGTTGGATATGACTCGAAAGTCAATGGACTCAATAGCCCATTTTTCTCCAATTTGTTGATCCTATCTTCTGCTATATGACCTAATCTCAGGTGCCATAGATATCTATCATTTGGACTATCCCTAGGTCGTTTGGCATTCACGTTTTGCTCGATAGTTAGAATAGGTACATCAATATGTAGCTGATAAAGACCATTAATAAGGAAAACCATTTGCAATTTTATTTCTTTCATAAAGAATGTTACAATGGTCCTTAAAGAAGGTAATCACATAGCCTTCTGTGCTAAGCATGAAACAGAAATCAAATTCCTGCTAGCTGCAGGCACATAATAACAGTCTTTCAAAACTAAGTCTAAACCAGATGGTAATCGAAGAGGGTATGTTCCCACGGCTACTGCAGCAACTCTTGCTCCATTACCGATGCGTAGGATCATGTCTCCATCCCTCAGCCTCCTGCTATCCTCAAGACCCTGCATGGAAGTGCACAGATGAGCACTAGAACCAGAGTCAAGCACCCAACTGGATGCAGAAGAAACCGTAAGGTTAGACTCAATAACGAGCATACCTCCAGAAGGACCTTCCTTCTTGTTCTTCAGGGTGGCCAGGTAAGTAGGGCAGTTCCGCTTCCAATGGCCGTCGCTGTTGCAATGGAAACACTTTCCTTTGACATCGGCCTTTTTCTTCGGCTCTGCCTTCTTCTTCTTTGCTCCTTCCACCTTCTGCTTTTTCACAGACTTCTTTTTCTTTCCATAAGACTTTCTTTTGGAAGAAGTCCGTTCCATAGCAAGAACTGAGCCTTTAGAACCTTTCATAGAAAGCTCAGCGGTAACCAGCATATTCATTAATTCGGCCAAGGAATTTTGAAGTTTATGCATGTGGTAATTCATGATGAATTGCCCATATGCATCAGTCAAGGATTGCAGAATAATATCGTTCTGCAGATCCAAGTCTAACTTCACACCGAGCTTCTCAAGCTCTTCCATGTCCTTGATCATTCATCAGACAGTGATCTTGGACTGACTGCCCATCACGCATCTTAGCCTTAAAAAGTCATTTCGTGACTTGATATTTGGCTGCGCGACTCTGTTCACCAAACATCTCCTGCAGGTGAGCCAACATTTGGCGAGCAGTCCCGATATCTTCATGTTGGCGCTGGAGCTCATCAGACATCGAGCCCAACATGTAATATCTGGCCTTATTATCTTCGTCTATCCATTTTTCAGAGACGCTCTCTGTTCAATGGATGGACGGGCTGGTAAGGTGGGAGGGTCCTGGTCCAATACATGGGTTAACTTCTCGAAACCCAAAACTATTTTGTAGTTCCTGAGCCAATCTTTATAATTGGGTCCAGTCAGTC
>QRFJ01004192.1:0-70317 GCA_006176705.1 Cocos nucifera | reverse complement strand
ACGACATTCTTTGGCATTTGTTGCACCCTCGTTTGCTGGTCCATGGCAAAAAAATAAGGTGGGGGCGCCCAAGAGTTGGGCGCCTAAGAGTTGGGCATCCCAACAACCTGCCATTTGGGGACTTTCCTGTTTAGATTTTTGACCAATCTTAGACTCTGCATATCTCTTTATTTAAAATAATTTTTTTGCTAAAATTTTTATAGATTGCATACATTTGAGAGGTCTCTTTGGTGTAAAAAAATCAAAAAAATTCATCTAGATCATGGATATATTAAAAACATAAATCAGGATGTCTAGAGAAAGAACAAAGAAGAAGAAGAGGGTCTTCTTCTAGGATTTTTATTTCAGATCTCTTCCTACCTTTTTGTGAGCTTTTGAGAGGTGTCTTGGCATCACAAATCTTCTTCTTTTTCTTTTGATATTTTGGAGTGTCCAAGTTTTGAAGAAGAAAGCATCGGATCGATCGTTGAAGAGAGATCAGCATAGTGCTAGCATACTATGCTGATTTTCTGCATCAAGATCTCTGATCATATTCGTGGGCTCGTGCAGATGACTCCTAGAGGTCGGATGTATGTGTGGCTCATAACTTCATCCTTAAATCTGGATCAGTAAGTTAGAATGTCTAACTTGCTCAGGTAATAGATATGATCTGTTATTTTATAGCTGCATTAGATATAGTATAGATCTAGGTTGATATGATCAATCTTTTCTTTCTTATTTAATTTTTAACTTTTAATTTAAATATCATGCAATAATTATATAATAAGATCTTTGATCTAGGATATTTTAGATTAATTTTGATTAATTTTAATCTTTCATTGCCTGATCTTAAAAAAGTTTTAAGATCTAATCCTAAAATCCTAGATCTGGTTCCTTCAATTGGTATCAGAGCCTATGTTCTTATTACATGATTTTTATGCATATTTAGATTATTTTTTAGATTAGATCTAATTTATAATCTAATTATTAAATTTAAAATTAAAAAAATTTAGATCTTACGAACTGCCATATGGTTGTCCTGCTATAAGGTTTATTCCTTACAGTGAAAAGATTATCCTAGTTCGTGATGATCTGACTCTAATCATAAATTTATTAAATTTAATCTAATTTTATTTATAATTTAATAGATTTAAAATAGTTTTAGATCTGAAAACAAAATTTTTTAGATTGCACGGACTGTCAAAAGATTATCCTGTTATAAGATTTATCCCTTGTAGTGGATAGATTATCCTAGTACATGCTGATCTAAAATATTGATCATAAAATTTTGGATTAGATCTAAGAGATTTTATGATCTGATTAAAAATATTTTAATCTAATTTAAATCATCATAAATATGTTATATTTGATCTATGGAGATTTATGATTGATTATTATTGAAACTGTTTCAATTATATAAACCTATTTAGATTAAATTTAAAGTAGTTTATGTTTATTTTACTTGCATATAAATTATAAATCAAACATGCAACTTGGTTGATAGAACCATATTGTAAAAATATTTTATAAATATGAAAATTATTTTTGAAAAGTCAAATCCCAACCCTCAGTCCAAAACATAATTAAGAATTAAGAAGTTATTTGATTAGGTTCTAGGATTGTAAATTGAAGATCCTATGACACGAATCATAACACATTAGGTTAATGGATTAGTGGGGATTAGGTCCATTACTTGGGTTAGACCTAAGGTTAGATTAAAGAATGGACTTAATTAGAGAATTGACTAAATCTAATCAATTATTGTCTTAGATTAGATTAAGGATTCTCTAGATCAATTACAGTAGTTGTAGTTGGTCAAGTCCATGTCTTTAACAAGAACCAAATGGCCTTGATTCTTGGCTAAGAGGTCTAGCTTGAACTATTCGGATGATCTAATCAAGATTAATTAAATCAGTTGGTGTCTAATATAAGTTTGGCATATACGATCGGTAGTTTTTAATTGGCAGCCCGCTTACTTGGCCATTTTTTATAGTGTCTAAGGCAAGCTTTGGTAGATCCTTCAACTAATCTCACTTACCTAGCCTTCTTGGTGAGATCGAGTTTTGATCAGATCATTTGACAATTTGAGTTGACCAATGTCAGCTAGGTAAATCAGTGTGATTGATTTAGGTGCTCTTAGATCAGCCTGTTAGTGGTCTCCCTTAAGCTGACTTGGTGAAGCCAGTGGAAGGATCATGACAAGCTGGTTAATCTTACCTACTCACTTCTATAAATAAATTCTCTAAAATTATTAGGTCCCTAAAATAAAATAGTTATATGATAACTGGATCATAGCCTTCCATTAAAGTGGATGATAATGGATCCATCATTTGGATAATCATTGAAGGCCCAAAGGCCTGGTGCTTATCGGTTGATGGAATTATCATTCATTATATGATCTCTTGGATACATCTTTCTAAATGATGGTCAGGTGAGGCCAACCAAAGTTAGACCTGATCATTCATTGGTTGGATGGGCCAAGTATGGTCATGTTAATGGTTGGACCTAACTGGACCCTTTTCTGAGAAGGCCAAAGCCAACTGATCAGGACCTGGGGCAAAATTTAATTACTAAAAATTATTTAGAGAAATAATTAGTTATGAACCTATCCTTAGATGTACATGGATGGGCCAATCAAAGTTGGGCTTGTGTATAGTCTATGTGGATTCTAGTACCCACTAAGAAATTAGGATAATCTCTCGATTTGGAGGTAGAGGCTACCAATTCGAATAAAATAGTGGGAGATCCTTTTGATTAAAGTTCAAATCTTTGGATTTAATAAATCAATTACTAATTAGATTATATTTTTTCTTAGTGTAGATATGGCCACTTTCCTATCGCTCTGATCTTTGTTGGACAATGATAAGTTGGTGGGATCTAACTTCGGTAGCTAGTACCGAAAGTTGAAGATTGTCCTGGAGCATGAACGGATCCTATATGTGCTAACGGATCCTACACCTGAGGAGCCAGCTATCAATGCACGTGGAACAGTCAGAGATACTTATTAGAAGTGGCTTAGTGATCAAACCATGGTGTACTACATTATGCTGGCTGCAATGAGCAACGAGTTCAGTCGTTGGTTTGAGAAAGCTTAGCCAAATAAAATACTCCAAGTGTTGGAGGATTCTTTTGGCACACCCAATGATGTTGAGAGGCATAAGACTAGTTACGCCATCTTCAATGCTAAAATGCAGGATGGAGCCTCTGTCATCGATCATGTACTATACATGATCGAGCTGATAGAGCGCTAGAATAAGCTCAGCTTTTCGTTGCACAAACAACTTAGGAAAGATGCAATACTGAACTTGCTGCCCAAGTCTTATCTCATATTCCTTATACATTATAGAATATCAAAGCCTGAAGTTGATTACCATGGGTTACTAGGGTTACTTCAGAACTTTGAGAAGGATCACCAGCTCCACAAAAAGTCAGTGAACTTAGTGGGAGGTTTATCTTCTGGTTCTCAATCCTTTGGAAAAGGGAAGAAAAATAAGAAGAAGAAAGCCAAGAAGGTATATGTTCAGACTAGGACATCTGTGTAGGCTCAGACCCAAAAAACCAAGCTCGATAAGAGTCAAGCTGAATGGACTTAATTAGAGAATTGACTAAATTTAATCAATTATTGTCTTAGATTAGGTCAAGGATTCTCTAGATCAATTATAGTAGTTGTAGTTGGTCAAGTCCATGTCTTTAACAAGAACCAAATGGACTTGATTTTTGGCTAAAAGGTCTAGCTCAAACTATTAGGATGATCTAATAAGACTAATTAGACCAGTTGATGTCTAAGATAAGTTTGGCACATACAATCGATGATTTTTAATTGGCAGCCCACTTACCTGACCATTTTTGATGGTGTCTAAAGCAAGCTTTGGCAGACCCTTCTACCAATCTTGCTTATCTGGCCGTCTTGGTGAGATTGAATTTTGATCAGATCACTTGATAATTTGAGTTGACCCATGTTAGCTAGGTAAATCAGTGTGACTAATTTAGGTGCTCCTAGATCAGCCTATTAGTGGTCTCCTTTAAGTTGACTTGGTGAAGCCAGTGGGAGGATCATGACAAGCTGGTTAATCTGACCTACTCACTTCTATAAATAAATTTTCTAAAATTATTTAGTCTCTAAAATAAAATAGTTATATGATAACTGGATCATAGCCTTTCGTTAAGGTGGATGATAATGGATTTATCATTTGGATAATTATTGAAGGCCCAAAGGTCTGATGTTTATCGGTTGATAGAATTATCGTTCATTATATGATCTCTTGAATACATCTTTTTAAATGGTGGTTAGGTGGGCCAATCAAAGTTGGGCTTGATCATTCATTGGTTGGAAGGGCCAAATATGGTCATGTTAAAGGTTGGACCTAACTGGACCCCTTTTTGAGAAGCCCAAAGCCAACTAATTAGGGCCTAGGGCAAAATTTAATTACTAAAAATTATTTGAAGAAATAATTAGTTATGAACCTACCTTTAGATGTACATGGATGGACCAACCAAAGTTGGGCTTGTGTATAGTCTATATGGATTCTAGTACCCACTAAGAAATTAGGATAATTCCTTAAATTGGAGGTAGAGGCTACTAATTCGATTAAATAGTGGGAGACCCTTTTGATTAAAGTCCAAATCTTTAGGTTTAATAAATCAATTACTAATTAGGTTATATTTTTTCATTATTCAGATATGGCCACTTTCCTATCACTCTAATCATTGTTGAACAATGATAAGTTGGTGGGACCCAACTTCAGTAATGGGTACCGAAAGTTGAAGATTGTCCTAGAGCATGAATGGATTCTATATGTGCTGACGGATCCTGTACCTGAGGAGCCAGTGGCCAATGCACGTGGAACAGTCAGAGACACTTATCAGAAGTGGCTCAGTGACTGAACCACGATGTGCTGCATTATACTGGCTGTGATGAGCGATGAGTTCTATCATAGGTTTGAGATAGCTCAGTCAAATGAAATGCTCCAAGTATTGGAGGATTCTTTTGGCACACCTGATGACATTGAGAAGCATAAAACTAGTTGCACCATCTTCAACACTAGAATGCGGGATGGAGCCTCTGTCATTGATCATGTACTGTATATGATTGAGCTGATGGAGTGCTTGAATAAGCTCGGCTTTTTCTTGCACAAACAACTTAGGAAAGATGCACTACTGAACTCGCTGCCCAATTCTAATCTCCCATTCCTTACACATTATAGAATGTCAAAGCCTGAAGTTGACTACCATGGGTTACTGGGGTTACTTCAGAACATTCAGAAGGATCACCAGCTCCATAAAGAGTTGGTGAACTTAGTGGGAGGTTCGTCTTCTCATTCTCGATCCTTTTGAAAAGGAAAGAAGAACAAGAAGAAGAAAGCCAAGAAGGTGCATGTTCAGGCTAGGACATCTGTGCAAGCTCAGATCCAAAAAATCAAGCCCGATAAGAGTCAAGCTAAATGCTTCTTCTGCAGAAAGTGAAGGCACTGGAAGAGAAACTATCCTCAGTACATTGCCTCCCTGGACCCGAACAAGCAGAGAAAAAAGCAAGCTATTACCAGCAAGATATTTATATGATAACTCGTTACAATTTCTCTGTGTGTGATATTACCGACTGGGTATTGGATACCAAAAGTCCTTATTATATTTGTAATTCATTGTAGGGGTTGCAGATCAGTAGAAGATTCGAGCAAGATGAGAGATTCCTGAACGTTGGAGATGGAAGACCAGTTTCAGTTCTAGCTTTAGAAATTTTGAAACTTGTATTTGAATCTCATACTGTTGTTCTTAGTAATTATCATTTTTGTTCTAGTTTCTTTTTAAATATCATTTCTGTAGGCCTTTTGGCCATGAACAATTATGAAATTTCAATAAAAAAATGAGTTTGTAATATCATTATGAATGGAATTACTGCTTTCTATGGACAATTGACTAATGGTGTATATATATTATCACAATCTGTTAATATAGTCTATTTAACTGAAAAATATCCTAGATTAGATAATGTGATAGATATCTATTTATGGCATTGTAGGCTGGGTCATATAAACAAAAATAGGATAAGCATGTTGGCTTAAGAGGGTATCCTCAAATTTAGTGATTGTGATTCGCTTCCAACCTGTGAATCCTGTCTTTTTGGTAAAATGACTAAGTCACCTTTTACTGAAAAAGGTGAGAGAGCCATTGAACTCTTAGGACTAGTACATATTGATGTATGTGAACTAATGAGTACTAGTGCCAAAGGTGGATATGTCTACTTCATCACTTTCATAGATGATCTATCCAGATTTGGATATGTCTATCTGATGAAATATAAGTCAGATTCATTTGAAATGTTCAAATGATTCTGAAGTAAAATAGAAAAATAAACTATAAAGAATGTTAAAACTCTTCGATCTAATCGAGAAGGAGAATACCTTTCTAATGAGTTTCTCATATATCTAGAAGAGAATGTGATTCTCTTCCAATGGACTCCTCCAGAAATACCACAGCATAATGGTGTATCTGAAAGAAGGAATCGAACTTTGTTAGACATGGTCCTATCCATGATGGGTTTTGTCAGCTTGATGATATCCCTCTGGGGATATGCACTCGAATCGACTTTCTATCTTTTAAATAGGATTCCAAGTAAATTTATGGTTAAAACTTCATATGAGATATGGACAGGACGTAAGCCAGCACTTTCACACTTTAGGTTCTAGGGGTGCCTGGCTTATGTCAAATGAATAATTACAGATAAACTTGGACCTAGGTCTGACAAGTACGCATTTATAGGATACCCAAAAGAGATCAAAGGATACTATTTCTACCATGCTGATGAACAAAAAGATGTTCATCAGTCTTAGGATAACCTTTTTGGAAAAGAAGTTTTCTAGTGAAGAAACTGTTGCCTCTAAGGTTGAACTTGATGAAGTTCAACAGGTAGAAAGTCCGACATAGAATGTTGAACCTAAGTCAGATTTGATTAGATCAGAATCGAAGCCTAGTGAACCCGTACCATTAAGATGATTCGGTAGAGTACCGTGCCATCCAGATAGATACTTTGGATTCTTGGTCCAGAATGGTGATCCCATCGAACTCGATGAGAATGATGAGGATCCGATCACTTATATGGATGCGATATAGAGATCCGACTTTGAGAAATGACTAGAAGCCGTGAGATCCAAAATAGATTTCATGAAGATCAATGATGTATGGACATTAGTTGACCCACCTGAAGGGGTTAAATTTATTGGGTGTGAATGGGTATTCAAAAGAAAAAGAAGCACAGACGGAAAGGTGGAAACCTATAAAGTCCATCTGATTGTCAAGGGGTATCGTCAACATTATGGTATTGACTATGATGAGACATTCTTTCCAGTGGCAATGCTCAAATTCATTCGGATAATGCTTGCAATAGCTACCCACCTGGACTATGAGATTTGGTAGATGGATGTGAAGATGGCTTTCCTAAATGGAGAGCTAACCGAAGAGGTGTATATGATACAACCTGAGGGGTTCACATACACAGATGAGTCCAAGGTATGCAGGCTTCAGAGATCTATTTATGGATTAAAGCCAGTATCTCAGAGTTGAAACATGCATTTTGATAAAGTGATCAAAACGTATGGCTTCATTAAGAATGGAGAAGAATTCTGCATTTACAAATGGACAAATGGTCCAGTAGTGGTATTTCTTATTTTGTACGTGGATGACATTCTCTTAATCAAAAATGACATCCCCGCACTACAAGAAATAAAAGTCCGGTTGTCATCATAGTTCTCCATGAAGAACTTGGGTGAAGCATCCTACATCCTAGGGATGAAGATCTATAGGGATAGATCTAAAAGGATGCATGGTATATCCCAGTCCACGTACATAGAAACTATGTTGAAGAGGTTCAGCTTGGAGAATTCCAAAAAGGGCTATCTTCCGATAGGCCAAAAAAATTTTTTCTCTAAGAAGGATTGTCCGACAACTCCTGAAGAGAGAGAAGGTATGAGTAGAATCCCATATGCTTCGATAGTATGGTCTATTATGTATGCAATGATATGTATGAGACCAGACATGGCATACTCATTAGGAGTAGTGAGTAGATACCAGTCTGACCTTGGAGAAAATCACTGGAAGGTGGTTAAAACCATCCTTAAGTATTTAAAAAATACTAAGGACCAATGGTTGGTTTATGGTGAGTTAGATCTAAAACTTATGGGGTTTACAGACTTCAGCTTTCAATCTGATCATGATGACAGTAAAAGTATATCGGAATATATCTTTACTCTAAATGGTGGAGCCATCTGCTGAAAAAGTTCTAAGCAATGTACAGTGGTTGACTCTGTTTGTGAAGTAGAGTACATGGCAGCATCAGATGCAGCAAAAAAAGCTGTGTGGCTGAAGAAGTTCATCACCAAGCTTGGAGTAGCACTCTCCATTGATGGTCCAGTTCTGCTCTACTGCGACAGCACAGATACTATAGCTTAAGCAAAGAAATCGAAGGCACACTAGCGGATAAAGCACATTCTGCACCATTTTCATTTGATCCATGAGATCATGGATTATGGTGACATCGATCTTCAGAAGATCGATGGAAAGAAGAACCTAGCCGACCTCTTCACTAAAGCCCTGGCAATCAAGGAGTTCGACAACCATAAGTTGAAGATGGGTATTAGATACTATGCCGAGTGGCTTTAGAATAAGTGAAAGTTGTTGAAAATTATATTTCAAAGCCAATCATCAATCTGTTGATTGTTGAGATATTATAATTAATTTATTAATTAATAAAAATTTTATGACATCTTTTTCATCATAAATTTACATCTTCTAATGAACTCCATTATTGTGATGAAGTTCTTAGGACTATTTATTTCGATAAAGAGAGGATTTATCGATTAGTCCTTAAATTTATTCACAACCAAATGATAGGTTGTTAATTAGGATGATAGTGTCTATCGAGCATAGATCGCTATATGCTATATAGGTTGGTTGTTCTCTTAACCAAGAAATATAGAGATACTGGTATGGCATACAGATGAGATGTATGGGTACATCGTTATTGAACGTGACCAACTTCAGAGCATTCTGCTATCGAGAATGTCTCTGATGGGATATAGGTATAAGTATCCCTTAGACCTGAGATCACCTTAGTGACTTGCAAGCAACTCACTATGCTTTGGTACTGGACTAACTGAATTTTTAATGCACTAATGGAAGGCTTCTGGGCACAGTCAAGTACTTGCAAAGTTGGAGTGTGATCAAGATGAAATTGACCACTCCAAGAGTTGGAGAAGAATGTATCAATGTATTTTAATATAGCAAAACTATGGCCAGAGTAATCCATCAGATGGATTTGATATTTTGAAATACAATGTGGACAATCTGATCAGAGTTGATAGTTGAACTCTAATGTGTCCTACGAACATTATGGACAAAGGGATGAATTATATGGAAACTTTATCCGCGTGGGTTCTAAGGATGGTGTTCTACACCTTCGACCTATCCAGCCATCGGGTATCATTGCTAGATGGTCACTTTGATTGGTACAAAAATTTATTTTTGTACTATCAACTTAGGTTCGGACCTATAAGATCATATACATTAGAGTTCACATTCCGATCGGATGGTTGATCAGCGATTTAGAATCATTTTAGGGTTAAACAATCAATACGATTGATGTTTGACCTAGTGCAAGTATTGTAGGAGGATCGACTAGCAATTTAATTGCTAATTAGCTTAATTTGATTAAGCTAGTAAATTGAGAGTAAGTTTAATTAAATATTATTTAATTAGATTTGGTTTGGACTTGATTGGATCAAGTTCAGTTGGCTTATTGGATAAGCCAAGTGCAAGAAAGAACTAGTCCTAGTCTAACTAGGACTCGGGTCAACCCAATTTTTTAATTTAATTAAAAAAATAAATTAAAATTAAATTAAATTTAATTAAGTTCTTAAATGAATTAGGATCTTATTTAATTGGGTCAGTTTACTCTTATTTTTAATTGGTTGACCAGGTCAAAATAGGAGTCCTAGTGTGACTAGGACTCCCTATCCTTGCGCCACCTAATTCCTCATGCCACACCCCTTCTTTCTTCTCTTTTACGTGAAAAATCTCTACATCCAAACCAATCTCATGCCTCCCTTCTCTCTTCCTTTTTTTCATATGAAAATTTGTTTGTTGACCAAGTCAAAAGGGGAGATTGGTTTTGCTTTAGGATTCTATGAGATAGAATCCTAGTCAACCAAAAGACTTCCTTCCTTTCATACCGCCACCTCTCTATTTTCTCTCTCTCTCTCTCTCATGGAATTCTTTGGCATTTGTTGCACCCTCCCTTTCTGGTCCATGGCAAAAAAGTAAGGTGGGGGCACCCAAGAGTTGGGCGCCCCAACAATCTGCCATTTGGTGACTTTCTTATTTAGATTTTTGACCTATCTTGGACTCTGCATATCTCTTTATTTAAAAAGATTTTTTTTCTAAAATTTTTGTGGATTGTATATATTTGAGAGGTCTCTTTTGTGTAGAAAAATTAATGAAAAATTTCTCTAGGTCATAAAGATATTAAAAACATAAATCATGGTGTCTAGAAAAAGAACAAAGAAGAAGAGGATCTTCTTCTAGGGATTTATTCCAGATCTCTTCCTTCCTTTTTGTGAGCTTTTGAGAGGTGTCTCAGCATCACAAATCTTCTTCTTTTCCTTCTGGCATTTTGGTTCAAAGAAGGAAGCATCAGATCGATCGTCGAAGAGAGATCAACATAGTGCTAGCATACTGTGCTGATTTCCTGCATCAGGATCTCTGATCGTATTCGTGGACTCGTGTGGATAACTCCTAGAGGCCGGATGCATGTGCGGCTCGTGACTTCATCCTCAAGCTTGAAGATGATCATCTAGAGTTAGGATGATCTCTATAAGACAACAAAGTAGATATCCTCCAATGATGATCCACACAGGATTGATCAATGTCCTTCCTAATTTAAAGTAGTCCTATAGCCTTCTTCACAAGTTCACTGCCAATTTTTTTTCAAGAACAGATTGCACCTAGCCTTTGAATCTCCACTAGTGCCTCACCAAAAATCTTTTCTCAAAGGATCTCACCACCTAGATCTAATTCAGAAATCCAACTCATGGAAAAAACTAAACCCTAAGATTAGCAACACTTGCCTCTCCTTTCTCTCTTAATTTTTCTTTTTATTTTTCTCTTCCATTTTTCTTGTTTTTTTCTTTGATTTTTTTTTCTTTTCTCCTTTAAAAACCCCATGCCCAAGACTTCCAAGAATCTCCATCTCATTCCATGTAGCACCCCCTATTTATAAGAATCCAAGGGGCACTAAAACACCTCTTGGTGCTAGATTAATTTACACAGGAACAACTCTTTGGTTCCTACATGAAATAAATTCATGTGTAAATTAAATAGGACGTGGGAATTTAGATAAGTAACCAAAAAGGACTATTCCTTCTAGGCACCATTTATTAAGTAGGCATGTGGATTAATTAGCATATCATTATGGCATGGAGGGTGGTTTGGATCACATGAAACTCTTTCATGTGAAGAGTTTTAGGCACCTAGGAGACCCCTTGGACTTGGTCAATGTTTGGATTAACATGAAACACTTTCATGTTAATAAGTTAAGCCACCTAGGAAACCAATAGGTTTGAACCTAATCTGGTTAGGTCAAGGCATCAGGATTAAGGTTAGCTCAAACACCTTAGAACTAAACCAAATTGGGAACTTGGGTTAATTCATGTGCCAGCATGTCAATTAAAGCCATAGAATTTACACTAAATCCAATTAGATGAAGACCATGATCAAATCCCTAAGTGTATGATCTATTAGTTTCCATATCTGGCCAACAGTGGACTCAGACTCATGACCTAAACCAATCTGATTAGATTAGATCAATCCAAATGCATTAATTAATTAGAACTCATTCTAATTAGTTGCTTAATTAAACTCTTTTAATTCATGTGAGCCCACAAGTCAAGATTGATATCTAGCAACATGTCATGACTATCTGGAAGACATGAAATTTTGGTAAAAATATCAAAAATATCCTTCAATGATGAGTTATCGTATAATTCAATCATTTAATCATCCAACATCCTAGATGAGTTAAGGACATGGAAAACATGTCAAGTCTAAATGCTAATCTACATGTATTTCGATCAGAAGATGATGATTCAGTTGATGATACATTAGAAACTCTTTCTAATTATCATCCTATTTTGGCCAAAGACTTCTTGAATGATCAACCTATGAGATCACATAAGATGTTTTTTCTCCTTATAAGGAGTGATCGATTCCTTATTAACCACTCACAACCTTCATGTATACTTCACTACATCTAGAATATCCCACACAAGCCTTAAAGAGTCAAGTTAGGAAATGAACCAAAACATAGATTCATATACACAAGGTACCATGATGATCTCAGGTCAAAGGATCACTTGCATGACTCCCACTAGAGAATAATCAGCTAACACGCTTATAAGGCTCCATCAGATGTTCTCTCATTTGGTCGATTCAATAAACATATTATCTAATAAGCACTCACATCCTTGTATTAGTATCAGCACATAAGTGATTATGAGATCAACCACCCTCTCCATCAAGTATACATAGGATGTGTCAGTTTTACTGGTATCATTAATTCCCGATTTAATGATCCTAAGACTAGAAATATTTTAAATTAAGGCTATCAATAATTTAGACCTCACTAGCATGATCTCATCATTGTCCTAAAATTATTTTTCTAATATATAAGATTCATTATAATCTTAAACAAATATTAAGATGCAGCATATAATGAAACAAAATGCCCAATTTTATTAATGATTAATGTCAAATACATGAGTTTGGAAGATAAAATACAAATAAACACCTATTACATCACATATGCGATTGGCTTATAGGGCATTATTTTTTCAATCTCCCACTGCACTAAAGCTAATCACTCCTATATTTGATGTCCACGCAATTAAGGTGGTGGTCAAACTGCTGCTGTGATAAAGCCTTAGTGAATGGATCCACTATATTATTCTTGGTATCAACTCGCTCTATAATCACATCACGTCTTTCGATAATCATCTAAATAAGATAGAACTATCTTAGAATGTGCTTGGATTTATGATGAGACCTTAGTTCCTTTGTTTGACCAATAGCCCCGGTGTTGTCACAATAAAGTATCATGGGATGTTCAATCTTAGAAACCACACCCAACTCTAAGATATTTTTTTTCATCTAGATGGCTTCCTTAGTAGCTTCACTAGTAGTAATGTACTCTACCTTAGTAACTGAGTCAGCTACAGTCTGCTATTTGGAACTCTTCCAACTCATTGCACTACCATATAGAGTAAACACATATCCTGATATGGATTTGCTATTTTCTAGATTAGATTGAAAACTAAAATCTATAAAGTGTTGACCTCGTGATTGATTTTAATAATTTTTATATTATGCATCTAATCATACGTTTCAAGAATGGTTGTAGGTCTTTCCAGGTGTTCAAATTGAAGAAATATTTATTAAAAAAGATTCCTACAAATTCATTAAGTCTAGGTTCTTAAAGAAGAAATTTTTGAGTTCAAAACATAGTGGAGTTGACTTCAAGGAGTTTGGAGTCGACTTCGGCATATTTGGAATATGGCATGCAGGCTTGGCATGGCATTGAGCTAGCTCAGAATCAAATGGAGTCGACTCCATCTCAAAGGATAGAGGGCAGATTTCTATGCACTAAGATTGAGTCGACTTTAGAATTTTTGAGTCAATTTTAAAATGGAACCAAGCCGACTCCATGCAATTCGAGCCAGCTCTATCTCAGAAGACCAAAAATTCTAAAGAGCCACATTTCAGACACTTAAGAGTGAGTTGACTCGAAGTCTATCTAAATCGACTCCTGAATCATTTAGTCTTAATGGCTAGTTTTTTTATCATTGCTCAACGACTATTTCTCCACTCCAATAGCTCCAACGACTATAACTCACTCTTCAGCCATCTACAAATATATTTAAGGGTAGAAAATCAAATTGGAAGCAAGAGATTAAGAAAATGAAAGCTTAAAGTGAGATTTTCTGAAATTAGAGAGAGAGCCACATTGCACATCCATAAAGAAAGAAAAAGAGAGATTTTTAGAGCTAAAATTCATAGAGCTTTCAAGAACTATCTTCTACAAATTCTCAAGTATCCTCTCAATATTAAAAGAAGAGAAAGTAAGCTTCAAAGGAGCAATCCATCATCCTCTTCTTCAAGCATAAAAGAGTTCACTATTTTATTTTTTTATTTGAATTAAAATCTTTATCTTGTATTTCGTTTCTTTATAAGTTTTTTTGGAAGAAAGAAACTTGGAGATAGGTCGGTCCAAGTCCATAATTAGACGTTGTAAAGATTTAGTTATGGAGCTTGAAAAACTAACTGGATTGTTAGTGAGCCCAAAAAAACTAATGGTATAAGATTTTGGTTGGTGCTCCTGTTAAAAACCAACTAGATTTATTTGTGAGCCCAAAAAAACAAACACACTATAATCAAGAATGGATTATAATGAATATCTCAAGAAAAGCTTGGAGAGTAAACGTAAGTGCAGGTTACACCGAACCACTATAAAATCTATATGTTTGTGATTGTGCATTGCTCTCTTCACTTTCTTGCTCTACTTGCTTTTAGTTCTTGCCTTTCATTAGATTAATTGTTGCATTGTTTTATTGATCATTTGCTTTTGCTACTGCATATTTTGATCACATCATAATCACTTAGTTAAGATAACTCAAATTGAAGCATATTATTGTTTAGAGATAAATTTTTTATAAGAACCCAATTCACCCTCTCCCACCCCTCCTACCTATTGGGTTGCTACCTCTAGACAATATAAAGCTTTCTAGTTTTAGATTAGATCTATCATACATAAGAAAAGCATCTCTAGTCCTTCTTAAGTACTAGAGAATATTTTTTACAGCTTTTCAATGATCCTCTCATGGATTTACCTAAAATCTACTTACAATGCCTAAGGCATAAGCTACATCAGGTTGGGTACATAGTATAGCATATATAATCAATCCTATAGCCAAAGCATAAGGAATAGAACTCATTCTCTTTCTCTCTTCAGGTATCTTAGGAGACATCTTCTTAGAGAGATGTATGCCATGACTTATGGGTAAGTAACTTCTTTTGCTTCCATCCATGTTGCACCTCTTTAACACTAGATCTATGTACTTTGATAGGATAAGCCTAGCATTCTTTTAGATCTATTCCTATAGATCTTTATACCAAGTATATAAGATGCTTCACCCAAATCTTTTATGGAAAACTTTTGTGATAGCCAAGTTTTGATCGGTTGCAACATAAGGATATCATTTTCAATGAGTAGTATGTCATCCATATACAAAACTAAGAAGACAATGGCACTCCCACTAGTCTTCTTATACATACATGGTTCATTCACATTTTTTATAAAGCCAAACGATTTGACTGTCTCATGAAAATGGAAGTTCCAACTTCTTGATGCTTGCTTCAATTCAGAAATGGGATTTTTTAGCTTGCATACCTAATTTGCTCTACCACTAGAGATAAATCCCTTTAACTGAGTCATATAGACTTCTTTCTTGAGATTTTCATTGAGGAAAGTAATCTTGACATCCATCTATCAAATCTTATAGTCATAATATGCAGCTATAGCAAAGCATAATCCGAATAAACTTGAGCATGGTTACTGGCAAAAAAGTTTCTTCATTATCAACACCTTACCTTTGTTTGAAATCTTTTGCCATTAGCCTAACCTTATAGGTCTGTACCTGGTCATCTGCTCTAATCTTCTTCTTGAAGATCCATTTGTAGCCTATAGGGTCAAATCCTTAGGTGCATCAACCAAGGTCCAAACTTGGTTGGTATACATGGAGTGCATTTTGAATTTTATGGCTTCAAGATATTTGTTAGAGACATTACTCATGACTACTTTCAAATAGGTCATGGGATCATTATTCTCAATGATGTGTGGTATATTGTCATTGTTAACGACAAACCCATAGCTGAGTCATACATTATGCACTTTACTTGACCTTTAGAGAGAAAATGTGTGTAGTGGTTGTGCCTTAGCAATGCGCATTTAAGGTTGAGGATCAACTTGTGGACTATGCACAAGTTGCTTTTGGATAGTTTGTTGGTCTCGAACTTTCTCAAGTTTAACTATCCTCCCTCTGTCCTCTTCTTGGATGAACTCTTTTTTCAAGAAAGTGGCATGCCTACTAACAAACATCTTTTATTGAGTAGGATGGTGAAGTAGTATCCTATACTTTTCTTAGGATAACCTACAAACCTACACTTATCTGATGTAACACTGAGTTATATCCTTCAGTATTCTTAACATAAGTAGGGCAGCCCCATGCCTTTAGATGTTTAAGACAAGGCCTCTTCCCTTTTTATATCTCATATAGAATGCTAGAAATAAATTTAGTCGATACTTTATCTAAAATATATGCTGCAGTCTCAAGAGCATTTCCCCAGAAAGGGATCAAAAGATCCGTGAAGTACATCATGGATCGTACCATATCTAATAAGGTGTGATTCTTTTCTTTTATAATACCATTTAATTACAAAGTGTATGGAGGTATCCATTCGGAGAGAATTTCATTATCTTTAAGATGATCAAAAGACTCACTAGTTAAGTATTTTCCTCCTCGATCAGATCGAAGAGCTTTACTACTTTTTTTAGTTTGTTTTTCAACCATTCTTTGGTACTCCTTAAGCTTATCAAAGACTTCAGATTTGTATTTCATTAAATACACGAATCCAAATCTTGATAAATTATCAATAAACATGATGAAGTAGGACTATCCACCTTTGGCCTGAGTTGTTATTAGGCCACAAACATCCATATGCAAAAGGCCAAATAAGTCACTTGCCTTTTCTCCATGTCTAGTAAATGGAGTCTTGGTCATCTTGCCCATGAGATAAGATCCATAAGTTTCATATGATTCAAAATTATAAGGATCAAAGAATTTTTTTTATATAACTTGTTAATCCTTGACTTATTAATATGACCAAGTTGGCAATGCCAAAGATATGTGATATTCACATCTTCTCTCTTTCTTTTCTTCATTTGATCAATATGAAGAATATTATCATTAAATGACAAGAATAAAAGATCATTATCTATAAAAGCATTGCCATAAAATTCATTAGAAAGATAAATAGAGCAACTATTGCCCTTTCTTTTATTTCAAAATCATGTTCTAACAACATAGGTATAAAAATAATATTTCTAATAATATTAGGCATATAGTAACAGTCATTTAATTTCAAAATTTTGTCCGAAGGTAGCTTCAACAAGAAGGTTCCTTGGCTTCAGCCTGGATGGACTCCCACTAGCGCTGAATAACACAAAGTCACTTTCATTCAGTTTCTTTATTCCCTGCATCCCTACAACAATTTGTAAAGGTGTGAACCATAGATAGTATCTAATACCCATGAATCTAAAGTTGAAGTACTGATGAATTTGCTTACATCATATACAGACCTTTTAGCAACATTTGCTTTCTTTTGCTTCAAAGAATCAAGGTAATGCTTGCAGTTCCTTTTCCAGTGTCCATCCTTCTCATAGTGGAAATAGGTACCTTTGGCGGAGACATTCTTTGCCTTCTTCTTGGAAATGCTAGTCTTAGGGTTTGTCTTTTTATTTTTATTTGAACCCTTATTATCTATCTTCTTCTTGGAGATCTTATCTACAAGAAGAACATGTGCCCTTTCACCCTTAAAATAGCTTTCAGTTGTCTTTAACATATTGAGTAGCTCAGGCAGACTTGTATTCAGTTTGTTTTTATAGTAGTAATGACAAACTATGAAAAGGATTTAGAGCGTGACTGCAGGATCAAATTCTGACTTTGCTCACCATCCATAGCAAAGCCTAATTGTCTTATGCAAGAGATCAGATCAATCATCTTAAGGACATGGGTCTGTACAAATATGCCTTCTCTAATCCTGGCACAGAATAACTACCTAGATATCTCATATCTAGTAGTTCAGCTTTGTTCTTCATTTCAAGTTAAGAAGTATGGAATGAATATCCATGCCTTCATGTTGCCTCTAAAGCTCATTGCTCATAGAGGCTAACATGACTTCATGTTTCTATCCTCCTTAATAGCATCTTCTCCAATCGAATCGGGAGCAAGGGTATCTAGAATATAGGAGACTTTCTCCTGTGTGAGAATGATTCTCAAGTTCCTCAACCAATCAATATAATTTGGTTTGGTCAACTTGTTAGCGTAAAAAATGCCACACAGTAAAAGTGAGGATGCCATTATATAATTTAAACTATAAATACATAAACAAAACATAAGTGGACAACTCATGATGATGACAGGCATAATTAGATTAGGTCTTTTGTCTAATTGTGTCTCCTACTTATTTAACAAATCTCATGGCCCTCAAGTATGAAAACAAGAAGCTTTATCTTGTTTCTAAGTGAGGTTGAGATCCCTATTCCTCATAAACACCTTGTGGATAGCACAACAAGCACTTATGAGTTCAAGGATAGGTAACTCTTACCAATTGTATCTCATACAATTTTCAACATTTTTTTTACCTTTAAAACACTTATAGTCTTGTGGATAGGACAATAAACTATAGTGTTCTAGTTAAGTTTGACCCTTCGTTCCTATATAGTCACATTTGAACAATGCTACCCTTATGGATAGCACAACAAGGCAACATTATTCAAATATAACATAAACATAAATATGTACTTAGTCAACATCATATCAATTTTCATAGCAAATCTTGTGGATAGCACAACAAACTTACTACAGATTTTGGCATACTCTATTGACTTAGCATGAAGGAAGGCATATGTAGTGTTTTCAACACTAAGCAACCCTTATTCAAGATTCAAACTAATCCAATTAGCCAGAAAAGTGTTAAGATTTGTGGAAGGCTCCCCATTGCTTTTCTTAGACACCAACAAGTTGGCCAGGTAAGCAAACGGTCCTAATTAAATAACCACTGCACTTGAAGCACTCGTTAGACACTAATTGATTAATCGATTCAAGAATTGGTTAGCTTCTTGTTTCCAAAACTATGACTTAATATGATTTTTAATGAGGGCTTTCTTTTTTTTGGTCTCATGCACATCCTAACATTTAAATTATAAGTGATATGCAACAAGTATTAAAAATCATGTTATTCTAATTGTAATATCATTCAATATCGATGCCTAAAACATGATCGCTCGGATCATATAGAGTGCATTTATGATATTGGTCCAACTCTTGAGCCAATTTCATTTGACTATGATTTGGACTCAACCTTAGATCCAATCAGATACTAAATTTGACTTAGACCGATATATTGAATCATAATCCAATTTGGATTATAACTGATTCAAACCCTAATTCAATTAGGCTTGGCCAGGTTAGCAACTGACTTGTGTTCAATACATCCTAAGTAAATCGATTAAAACATCAATCTACCATAAATGATAAAATTTCAGATTATCATAAATTCTAAATTTAGCAACTAAAATTTGAAGTCTAACTACGATCATGATCAAAACAATTTAAAGATCGATGCAAGTAATCGATTAAACAAAGTGGCATCATATGAATCAGATCTAATCTATATTACGATAATAACATGTAATTTAACTGAAACTAACAAAGGTGACTCTAATACCACCATTGGATTCTGATTATGCAGCAGAATATATTATTCAAATTTTTTTTACAAGTTTTGGTACTTAAAACAAGCTAACCGGAATACAGACCCTAGGACTACCTTGTAGATTTCAATCAAACAAATCAAGAATGAATATTAGGTAGAAAATAGACCTTCTTAAAGATGATGATCTAGTGCTAGGATGATCTCCACAAGACACCAAAGTAGATGTCCTCCAATGGTGATCCACACAGTATTGATCAAGGTTCTTCCCAATTTGAAGTAGTGTTGCAGCCTTCTTTACAAGTTCACTACCAACTTTTTCCTTTCAATAATGGATTGCACCACAACCTAATAGCCTTTGAGTCTCTATTAGTGCTTCACCAAAAAACTTTTCTCAAACGATCTCACTACCCAGCTCTGATTCAAATTTCCAACTCATGGAAAAAAACTGAACCCTAGGATTAGCAACACTTGCCTTTCCTTTCTCTCTTGATTTTTCTTTTATTTTTCTCTTCATTTTATTTGCCTTTTTCTTTGATTTATTTTTTTCCTTTTCTCCTTTCAAAACCCCATGCCCAAGACTTCCAAAAATCCCCATCTCATTCAATTTAGCACCCCCTATTTATAAGAATCCAAGGGGTGCTAAAACACCTCTTGGCGCAAGATTAATTTATTCAGGAACAACTCTTGGTTCCTACATGAAATAAATTCACACATAAATTAAATGGGGAGTGGAAATTTAAGATAAGTAACCTAGAAGGACTTTTCCTTTTGGGCGCCATTTATTAAGTGGGCGTGTGGTTTAGTTAGGGTATCATTATGGCATGGAGGGTGGTTTGGATCCCATGAAACTCTTTCATGTGAAGAGTTTTACGCACCTAGGAGACTCCTTGGATTTGGTCAAAGTTTAGATTAACATGAAACACTTTCATGTTAATAAGTTAAGCCACCTAGGAAACTAATAGGTTGGAACCTAATCTGATTAGGTCAATGCATCAAGATTAAGGTTAGCTCAAACACCTTAGAGCTAAACCAAATTGGGAACTTGGGTTAATTCATGTGCTAGCATGTCAATTAAACCTATAGAATTTATAATAAATCCAATTAGATGAAGACCATGATCAAATCCTTAAGTGTGTAACCCATTAGATTCTATATCTAGCCAGTAGTGGACTCAGGCTCATGACTTAAACCAATCGATTAGATTAGGTCAATCCAAATGTGTTAATTAATTAGAACTCATTCTAATTAGTTACTAAATTAAACTTTTTTAATTCATGTGAGTCCACAAGTCAAGATTGATGTCTAGCAGTATATTATGACTATTTGAAAGACATAAAATTTTGATAAAAATACCAAAAATATTCTTCAGCAATGAGTTACCGTGCAATTCAATTCTTCGACCATACAAC
This sequence comes from Cocos nucifera, assembly GCA_006176705.1. Classification (NCBI taxonomy): domain Eukaryota; kingdom Viridiplantae; phylum Streptophyta; class Magnoliopsida; order Arecales; family Arecaceae; genus Cocos; species Cocos nucifera. The sequence goes on along the minus strand of QRFJ01004192.1, from coordinate 49,336 downwards.
ATCCTAGATGAGTTATGGGCATAAAAAATATATCAAGCCAAACACTATTCTATATGTATCTCGATCAAAAGATGATAATTCATTTGACGATACATTAGAAACTCTTTCAAATTATCATCCTGCTTTGGCCAAAAATTTCTTGACTCATCAACCTATGAGATCACATAAGATGTTCTTTCTCCTTATAAGGAGTCACTGATTTCTTGTTGACCACTCACAATCTCCATGTATACTTCACTACATCCAAAATATTTCACACAAGCCTCAAAGAGTCAAGTTAGGGAATGAACCAAAACATAGATTCATTTATACAAGGTACCATGATGATCTAAGGTCAAAAAATCACTTACACAACTCCACTAGAGAATAATCAGCTGACATGCTTATGAGGCTCCATCAGATATTCTCTTATTTCGTCGATTCAGTGAACTTATTATCTAATGAGCACCCACATCATTGTATTAGTATCACCACACAAGAGATTATGAGATCAACCATCTTCTCCATCGAGCATACAAAGGATATGCCAATCTTATTGGTATCATTGATCCTTGACTCAATGATCCTACGACTAAAAATATTTTAGATTAAGGCTATCAAGGATTTAGGTCTCACTGATATGATTTCATCATAGCCCTAAAATCATTATCCTAATCTTATAATCTTAAACAAATATTAAGATGCAGTCTATAATAAAATAAAATACATAATTTTATTAATGACTAATATCAAATAAATGAGTTTGGAAGATAAAATACAAATAGACATCCACTGCATCACATACGCGATTGGCTTGTAGGTATTATTCTTTCAGAAATAGCCGCTTGAAAAGCTGCAGAAAACTAGCCATTATACCTGTCTCGATATTAACTTCAACTTCAATTTCTCAGGGATTGACTCTAATTTGCTTTGAGTTGACTTGGATGACTAAGGAGTCAACTCAATCTCAAGGTCCCAAAAATAGTCTCTCTGTATTTTTCTAAGAGAGCTGGCTCATCTATGCTAGAGTCGACTCGATTATTGTGGTCGACTCCAATTAGACAATCCTGAAAAATATAGTTCTTTATTTTTCTCTGATAGAGTCGGCTTCTATAGGGCTTGAGTTGACTCGAACTCATGCCAGTCTACTCCAACATGTCAAGGTTGACTCCAATCTTTCTGGGGTCGACTCCAATCTTCTTGAGAGTTAAAATTATTCATTTTTAGGTCTATTTCAATGAAGGGTTGGCTCCTTTGACTATTTGGTCGACTCCACTAAGTTTGAACTTGAATTTTTTCTTTTTAAGAATCTTGACTTAGTGACTTTTGTAAAGATCATTTTCATAGATTATTTCTTTAATTTGAACATCTGAAAAGACCTACATTCAATCTTGAAACACATGATTAGTATTATTTATACTCAACTTTTTAGAATCATCAAAATCAATCTTAGGGTCAATAAGATATTTTTGTCAAAATATTTAATTCCAAAAATTTCAAAAGTTCTACTAACTAGAGCATGATAATACGACGGTTACCGAATATGCAGCAAAGTTTGAACAAATATCCAGATATGCTTCGACACTAGCTGTAGAGGAGGGCGCACGGGTTAGAAAAATCAAAAAATGAACTTAGAGGTTGAATCCAACAATTAGTAACGGTATTTGAGCTGCCCACTTATAAAGAGGTTGTTGATAAAGCATTAGTAATAGAAAAAGAACTGGACATTACTCAAGCGACGAGGAAAAAGTCTTTGAAGAAAGGTCCAAATTAGGAGATTATCGAGGTCAAGGCAATAAGAACATCGACACAAATGCTAAAAAGTTTAACAATGTTGCTCCAAATGATAAAACTTCACAAAAGAGTGATATCAAATGCAATAAATGTGGTGGACCCTATTATATGAATGAATGCATGTGGTTCCATTGAAAGTTCTACACATGTGGATAGCAAGGTCACCAAGCAAAAAATTTTCCTAATGGAAAGAAGCCACAAGAGCAACAAGTGCCTTAGGCTGACCGTAACAAAAGCCTAGAATCGAAGGGCAAGTTTACATACTCATGCAGTAGGATGCCATTGTTTCTAACTTAGTGGTGATAGATAATGAACCAATTCCTCACTCCTTTTCAGTGCACATGCCATAAACACTTTGTATCAAGTATGTGCTTATTATATAGACTATGAATGTGTGGATGTGATTACGTGACATGTATAATTACGATATCATCCAATATTCTATTTGAGAAAACACACTCCTTTATATTAGCTAGTTTTGTTAGGAGGAATCATGAGATGTCTTTTGTACCCGTAGGAACTAATATTTGTGTCTCAACACCAAGTGGAGATGTCATCTTGGTTAACTCAGTCTGTAAGGATTACATTATGGGCATTGAGGATAGAGAGATGAAAGCAAATTTACTAGTCCTAGGGATGGACTTTGATTTGATCCTTCGGATGGACTAGTTAGTAGGGTATCATACCACTATTGATTGCTTTGAGAAAATAGTAAAGTTTCAAATCCCTAGCCAATCAAAATTTAGTTTTATGGGTAGTAAGTTATCCTCTCACCAGAGATGATCTCAGCCTTACACACCAAGCAACTCCTTAAGAAGGGTCATGAAGGATTCTTAGCCACTATGATAGATAACCAATATAAGAAGCTCAAGTCAGAGGATATTCCTATTGTGAAAGAGTTTTCTAATATTTTTTTAGATAATCTACCAAGGGGACCTCTTGATAAAGAGATTGAGTTTTCCATTGACTTGATTCCTAGCACTGGTCCAATTTCCATAGCCCTATATTAGATGTCTCCAGTGAACCAAGTAGAGGGTTCTAGATAGATGATCTCTATGCTATAGCTTTTTATCTTTTAAAATTAAATTTGATTATGTAGGAGAACAAACTTCTGGACTGGTGAATATTGAGCAAGGTTCTTGACACTAAGATCATAAATCTAGTGAATTTAGTTTGACACTAGTAGAGGTAAGAATTCATAGAGATTGATCACCTATTTATACTATTTTCATGCATTAGTGGTTTTGCGCTGTGTGTATTTGATAGCTGCTTGTTATATACTTATCTATTAAGCATATATAGTTTTATATAAATAAGGTTTTATATATTATTGTTCTTGGTTGGATGAGTTGTGGTGTCTAGGGCTATTCATAATTTCATTTCAGATCGAAAATTGGCCTGAACCGAATCAAAAAATCGAACTGAATATAGTTCAGTTTAGTTTTTGGTTTTCATTTTTAAGAATTTTGGTTTTTGATTTGGTTTGGTTAAAAATAAAAAAATCCAAAAATCAAACCAAAAATCAAAGTCATAATTTATATTATGTTGTTTATTATGTTGAGAACTTATTAGTACATTGATGGATGATTGGATATTTAGATTTAGTCTATTATTATAATCTATTGTGATGGTTGATTGCTTGTTTGTATTATAGATGTTGGTGCAAAATCCAGTCAATGCCAAAACAAGCTAGAGTAGGAGAATACGAGGTCGCCGTTAGGACCTGCAAGATAAGTCTGGATCGGAGTTGAGGGGTTGCTCTAGTAGGATCCTTCGATGATCAAGTCAGCTCTTCTAGCCAACAAAATGGAGTACTTAGAGAATTCAAGAAGAATTTAGAGCTTAGAGAAAAAAATATATTTGAAGGATCCCTTATATAGGCAGAGCTCGTAATAGACTGATGGTGATAGTCATAACTATCTAGCAGCAGGCCGTTCAGGGCCATATTGAGTTTGTTATGAAGGATGGTGTCCGTTGTCATGACATGCCAGTCTGTTGGGAATAAATAGTTAGAGCCCGAAGGGGATGGCTATAATCAGTGAAGAACTCCACATCACAATAGTTCAGGAGAGGTTCGGACCTCTCCAAGGTCGTCTGCATGTAAAATGATATTCATTGAGCTGGGAGTTGAATTTGTGTAGATGATGAGGTCCGATTGGACGATCATAAGGAGTTTGGTTGGAAGGAGCCTACTTGGTGACTGAAAAGAGTTCGACTAGAGGAAGCCCTTTGGACGACTGGATAGAGTTCGACTAGAGGGAGTTCGACTGGTGGCTTCAGGGTGGTCCACAAATGAATGATTTGAAGATGAGATCCTTTTGTCAACTTTGACTTATACATTCAAGATTCTAGATTCAACAGGGCCAAGATCTACCACTCTCAGCAAGGCATAGAAGTTCATCTAGGGGAAAGCTCTACGAATGCTTAGCCAACTACTTAGGCGATTGTTTTCACTATTCAAGTTCATCCAAAAGAAATTCGATTAGAATCAACCACTTATAACGGAAGAATTCAACTGTCTTCACAACTTGTCACTGAACAGAGTTGGACAAATTGGGTTCTAATACTGAAGTCTTACCATCAAATGAAAAGTAATCATTTTTACTATTCAAGCTCGTCCGGATGAGATTTGCAATGCTTTGTAGGCTCCAGAGTTTACTCATGTAGTTAAGAAGATCAGCTAGTGAGATGAAGGTTGGCCATTTTGGGGTTATCTTAGGACTAATCATCGAGCCAAACTTTGACAGGAGAGGTTTCATCCCTAATAATAGTCCTCCTACTCCCGAGTTCGAAGTTTGAAGGAAGGAAGTATAAAAAAGATGACTATCGAAGTTCTTTTCTAATTTTTCATACTTGTTGGATGGAAGGTTTTGGCATTTTTTGTGTTGGCACTAAAGCTTCTTCAATACAAGGTGATCTGAAAAGATAATTTTTCGAAACTTCCACCGAAGATCTGTCCAAGGTATGGCATAGTTAAAGTTCTATCAGCTATCAGTCTTTTATCATGATGAGTAGGACAAGTGTCAAAACAAGATCGATCAGAGATGACCTACAATTATAATCATCTCGGGCTCCTCAGGATATTTAAGCTCACCTTCTTCCTTCAGAACTTCATTTTGAAATCTTATTTCGCTTGAATCTCTTTCTTTCTCTCTTTTTTTTCCATCTTCTTCCTATTCGAGAGCTTCGATTTCTTCTGCTATTCCCTCCAGTCCTAGGCATCTTCCCATTCAATTTTCATTATGCCCATCGCCTCCTCATTCTTTCCAATCAATTTAGATTAGTTTCAAAACCTTCTTTCAATTGTTTTAACATCTTTTGCATCTTGTCCTTTCGATTTTTTCAAAGAGATTTCGTCCCTTATTTTTCTTGATTTTTAAGGGTTTTTCCAAGTTTAGTTTGATCTATATGTCCGTCGAAGAGTCTTGGTCAACTTGTTCTAGGAATTTGGCCCATCTGACCCTGATGGATCTAATCAATAAGGATGCCGATCCTATAGAAATATCCCATCCTCCTTTCATTCCTGACACCATCCCTTACAAACTTCAGCACGAAGATCTTTTTTTGAATCAGATCCAATTCAGGATCCCTTTTGATTATGAACTCGAACTTTTCGATCCAAGTGACCGAGCTTGCTCCCCTCCTTCAGATCACATTTGCTTGTACATAGAAGCTCTTCGCACTGGACTTAGGCTACCAGTTCTTCCTTTCATGGTAGCCCATTTTAGATTCTTGAATATCTCCCTCACTTTCATGGTGCCAAACTCATTTAGGTTCATCATAGAATTTCTTTTCTTATGCCTCACGATCGATATCCAACCTACCATTTCTTTGTTCTATAACTTCTTCACCTTTAAACATCATCCCACTACCAAGGATTGATGATATGTCTCTCCCCAATTCGACAAGAAGGGGTTACTTAAGGGTGCTTCTTTTTCCATTCATAAATAGAAGAAAAAATTCTTCTTTGTCTCATGCCCCTCTTTAGAATTAGGACTTCCTCTTTGAAGGGATATGAGAGATTCAGTCCACTGAGCTCTCAGGCTAGAGAAAGAAGATCGAAACTCGGCCAACAAGTTGAGAGACTACCAAGCCCCTCTAATTTTTGGACTCTTGGACAATCAGATTTTGTTTAACCTCGATCTTAGTCCTCTTGATCTGACAGGTAGTGCTCCATAACTAGTTAATCATGCATTGTTCTTTCTTCTGACTTTAACTCTTTCTATCATAGAGATAACTCCGAAGGAACAAAATCATCTGGCTAAGAAAATCACATCCCTCAAGAGGAAGGATAGTTCTACCAAGGAATCATCGAACAGGCTCATGTTGGAGAGACGAGCTAGACCATACCAATCCAGGCTACACCTATCCCAAAAATCATAACGACTGCACCGACCTCGACCTTGCCTGACGAAGTTGCCTCCCCTATGCCTCCTGAGTAGGGGGAGGTGATTGAGAAGGAGAAGAAGAAGGCCGTCAGTAAGAAGGTCAAGAGGAAGGTCAGAAACTAGCGGTGAGAGTTTCGACCAGGAGCAAGCTTCTTTGGATGATAGGAAGGTCGTCCATTCTTTAATGGAAGGTAGCATCCTCCCGCATATCATTGACAAGATGGTTTGGATGGAGAATGTGGAGAGGTTTGATGAGTCCTTTGCTGCTTATCTTAAGGTAATTGATCATTCTCAATCTTGATTGAATGTACAATGTACTTTGAAGTTTTGACTTAATTTTCATTCTGTAGTTGGAGCATTATTTGTTTACCCACTTGAAGGTAGCAGATCTCTGCCAAACTGAGGCTTCCAGAGCCCTTCAGGAGGCCCAAGCAGAGATTGAGAATGTTTGGGCCAAGGTCGACCACTTGAAGGTGGCCTCGAAAGTTCAAACTACAGAAATTAAGCGCCTTCGGGAGGTGCTATGGAGGGAAGAAGAGGCTTCTACTAGATTGAAGGTGGCCTTAACTCTTTCTGAGGATAAGAGGAAGAAGGTCAAAGAGGAGATTGGCACTGAGAGGGAGCAGGCTATTGAGGCGTTCATGTTCTCCAAATCCATGGAGGATATCAAAATTGCCTTCACCAGAGAGGCCTTTCTAGAGAAATTTGAGATCTACATGAGGAGAGTTGCGAAGAACTTTTCGGATGTAGACCTTGATCTTTTAACAGATGAGCCTGGCAATAAAGTAGGCCACTCCAATGCTGGTGCTGCCTTTCCTATTATTGAACCTGCCCCTAAAGTTTTTGAACCTGCAACCGTAGCCCTAGATCCTGCTTTTGAACTCGAGGTTGCAGAGAATGCATCGACTTTGTCTATTGTCGTGCCTCTCAAGGTTGAAAACTTTTAATAGTTGCATTTTTTCTTTTATCCATTTCATGTACTGAAAATATTTTGAGAAATGAAAGTAAATTCCCCTTTCTTTATACTTGTGCTATGGTGTCTGTTACTCAAAATTTCTCTAGCAATCAAAGTCGTGATCCGTCATCCCTAATTGAGGCTATGCCACTACCTCAAGGCATTCCTCTAAAGTCCATGATTCAAAACTTGAAAAAAAAATTTCATCATTTGAAGAAAATATCAAAGAAGATGGAGGATGAACTTCAAAATTTGAGGAAGAGTTACTCGAAGGCCACGGTTGAGGTTACCTACCATCAAAATTTGTATAAGAAGGATTCCATGGACTATATCAGGAAAAAGAGTAACTTTAAGAAGAAGCTCGGAGAAGTCAAGAAGCGCGCCAATGACAAGTCCTAGACATTGACTGTGAGAGTCAGCTCTCTTGAGGCCATGCTTAATACGGTAAGAGAGAAGATTTAGTTATTGGAGGGGAGCTCACCATGGTCCTTCGACAAGAAGCAATTCGGTTGGAATTGGTCGAAGAAGTTTTTCAACCTCTAGAAACAAACTTCGTGATACTAAAGTTTGGCATAACGATTATAGCCAAGGCTGGGCAAAGAAAATGTTCCAACTCGAACATAAGCTCAAAGAAGCCAATGATGAAGTGGCTCATCTTCAGAAGCAACTTGCCGACAACCAGTAGGTTGGTGCAAGCAGAGAGTCAGAGCAACTATTAGATGTGTGCCCTAGAAGCCAGATTGGTTGATACTTGTAATACACTTCTAAGAATAATTTTATAATTTTAACTATAAATTAATAAAAGAGTTATTTTCTATCATAATATGTATTTAAAAGTGTTTGTGATACATTCTTTGAGTTAATGATAATGATAATTCATATTTTCAAGAGTTGAAAGTTTAAGGCATGAATTTTCATAATTAACTTATAAACTGTTCTCAACTGTAGGATCATCACGAGGATGGTGAACGATCAGAAAGGTTGGTGTATGATCACTTTCTTAGGATAGATGAGTCTTGAGTCTACGGTGTGGAGACACCAGAGGGACAATATAGATACTCGTTAAAAAATAAAGGCACTGAGCGTGACCATCTCGTGCAGTCATAAGGAAGTCTACCTTCTCGTCGATGACTGGCTCGATGCTATAGTTGTGTCATGTTCTTTGATCGGAGGAGCATCGATAGTTCACCTTGAGTGTGTTATCATTTGACTGCATCATAACTCGATCTCCTAGCCATATGAAATCTTGAGGTGTTTGTTGGCTATAGCATGTTCATTGTAGGAACTAGATTGCACTAAGATGGGATCTATCAACCTCGGTGGTGGAGGAGTAGTCCTATGATGATCATGAGATCGAGTTCTTAAACCCATGGCCATGGTAGTGTAATATAATAGAAAAGAGTTTTCTATTAGGGTTTCACATCGGACTCAAATCGAATGATTCATTCATATGACGAATGCTGGATTTTGACGAGTTTACCTTAAACCCTAATCCTATCGAGACTCATGATAGAAGAATCAATTCACACAGATAGCTGCATTGAGAGGTTCACTTTTAGTTCTAATGGATTGCCATCATATGCTGCTAGGTGTCACTGATAGATTTTGTGAGCAAATAGAATTATCTTGATGATCGATCATTCTAATTGTATGAATCAAAAAAATTTTGATCCATCGAAAGGTGTTTCAATGATGTCAATGATAGAGATCATGACATATATCATTACCAAATAGAATTAAACCTAATTGAATCATAAATATAAGGATTTGAGTCTGGTTGTGATTAATTGGACTGAGTCAGTTCAATTGATTTGGATTAGATCCGATTAGGCTCAAGAAAATCATGCTAGCACATGATTGAACTTAACATTCTCTTTTTGTAGTCTTTCTGGCTTATCTTAATCAAAATCCTGACTAAAACTTGTTCAGATCAGAATAGGATTGTCTAAATTCATCAGATGATTTTTGGACAACACCTACCATTTTTTGGTCACCTGCCTTTTCTATCATACACCAGGGTCAAAGGTTAACCCTATTGTAAGAAAGAAGGGATCAGGGGTGCACAGCCCCTAAAAATTTTTTAGGGGCGTGCCCCAACTTTTTGGTATGGCATGGAGAGGATGCACGTCCCCCTAGGCATGCACCCAAAGTGGATAAATTTTGACTTCATCAAATTTTGGATTTGACCAGTCAAAGAGTTTGATAGAGATCAAATTCTAAGAGAGAAGGAAGAATCCATTATGCACCAAACTTCCTTTCCTTCTCCCTACCTATTTTATATGGAATTATATGGAATATTTGGGATAGCAAATTTGATGTGAGTTGGCATAAAAAATTTGTCAAGAAATTAGAGACAAAACAAGCAATTGGTTGCTTGATTGATTGGAACACTGAGGTGGTGCAGGGCTCTATTTAAGAGACGCTACACCCTCGGGTTTCAAATGGTTTTTGATCCATTCCCCAAGCCCCCTCTTGCTTCTGTCCCCTTTTGGGCCAAGGTTCCAAGAGAAGGTTCAAAGAAATTGGTGCAAAAGTTTCAAGAAAAGAGACGACGTTCGTGAGACGAATGCGCTGCCTTCATCAATTGATTTGAAGGCTTTACAAATGAAATTTAGATCTAATTTTTAGCAATCAGTCCAAAAAGAGAGCATCACTAGATCCAATCCAAGTGGACTCTAGTAGGGGTCAAGCATGTGCATGGCTTGATCCAGAATCTCGAGCTTTCGCAGATCATCGATAAGATAATTGGATTATCCAATCAGGTATAAAGTTTATATCTAATTTAATTTTTATTTTTAGATTTAATATTATATTATTAAAATTATATAGAAAAACTTTCTAATTTGATTATACTTGGTAGAAAATTTTTTAAAATATTCTCTACAGATCTAGTCAGATCAAATCAATCCTATGATAGGAAAAAGCAGTTTTTTCTTCAGCTGGTATCAGAGCAAGGTTAGCAGTTCTTCAGATCTATTTAGATCTAATTATTTTTTAATCTATGATCTTATATTAAAAATTTTAAATATCACATCAGATGTGATTAGATCTAAAATCAAAAGGATTAAAAATTTTAGATTCATATCAATCTTGGATGAGATGCAAATCTAGACTAGATTTAGAATTATTCTATGAGTAGTCTAGTGCTATTTTTTTTTTGATATGATTAAAAATTTTTTTAGATCATTATGCCTCTATTTTTAGATGTTATAAATGTTATAATTAGATCAAAAAATAAAAAATAAAATTTTTTAATTTTTATATGAGATATGAATGAAGCATGCCTAGACTAGTTGTAGAATAATTCTATGATTAATCTAGAATAGATTTTATTTTGATATGATCAATATAAAATTTATTTTTTAGATATTATATATGATATATCAGATCTAAAAGCATGCATTTAGGATTTAATGATTGATACATAAGATGTAAACAGAACATGCATGTTTAGATCTATGACTTCATATGAGATATATGTTGTAGATTTATTATTTTGTAGTGTAGTAATTATTTCTGATTAAGACATTCTCCTTGGCCATCCGATCATAAGAGCAAAGTAGGATTTAAAGGCCCTCTCCTTCCATTCGATGAGATGCTCTTATGGCATGTAGGGATGCTGCGCGTTCATCCTTAATCAAAAATCAAAAATTTATTTTTCTACAAAATTCTAGATCCTAAAATCCTAGGATTTTTTGTATGTTTCTAGTTATGAACCCAAATTTAATTAAGAATTAAAATTATAAAATTAATTAGATCTAAAATTATGAATTTTAAGATCTAAGATACTTTCATAAGTTTGGGTTCAGACTTGGATAGCTCAATTAGGTCTAGCGGTTGACCAAATCAAATCAAGAGTTGGTTAGGTGAGATCAAAAAAAGCTTAGATTTAACCAGCCTAATAGGATTAAATCTAGATCAAGATCGAATCACATTGAGATGTGACTCGATCAAGTCAAGATTTGATTTGGCTTCACAGTTCGAGCCTGAATTGTAAGCTAACCTGATTGGTTCTGATTCGATAATTTAGTATCTAAGATAAGTCTGGCAGATATGATCGACTAATTTTTAATTAGAAGCTACTCAACCTGAATACATTCTTATCGAGTTAATGCCTTATCCCTTCCATCGGTCTCATTTATCTGGTCATTTAGGTCGATCTAGTTCTAATTAGAGATGGCTAATAATTCGAGCCAACCCATGCCACTGATTAGTCATAATTGTTATGACTAAGTCAAGTCTAGTTTAAAGAGACCTAAATCAAATCTTCTTAAGAAAATATTAAGTCTAAGATCTTCCACCATTGTAGATGTGCGGGCCCTTCTCCGAATTGATTATTCTCGGTTGGATATAGTAGTTCAATTGCACTAAAAAGATGCAATCATGTCTATTAGGCATTAGATGGTATGGGTTGGAGGATAGATTGGGCTCAATATTTTAGATATGATGAGAGATCCAATCAAAAATCAAATTCGTGCAAGTAATGGGTCTGACTTAACTAAGGATTGGATCAATATTTCGGACATGATGAGATTCATGAATTAGAGATCAGGTTTGGATGCACCATGATTAGAGAATTATTGGACAAGAGTTATCCACTCATCGGTTAATCCATCATTAATAACTGTTAGGTGAGGTGATGAGCCAGTTGGTGGGACCGCACCATCTACTAGAAATTATTATCGAAAAGATTTTCGCATCTCTATCCAGGAAGTGTAGGGATTCGAGAAAATAGTGAAAGCCAAATTTGTTTAAAAATTAAATTTTTAAATAAATTGGTTAAGTTTAATTATAAAATCAAACTAAAAACTTTGACTCTCTACAAGAAAATATCTGCATCCAATCCATTAGACCATATCCTGGACATCCATAGACAGACCAGATCTAACTACCAGGATTGGCTCTAAAACTTTAAAATTATTTTGGGTATCAGGAAGTTGACTCATCTATTGGAACAGGATTCTCCCACTTTACCAGCCCGTCCATCCACTGAACAGAGAGCATCTCTAGACAAATGGATGAATAAAGATAACAAAGCTAGGTATTACATATTGAGCTCGATGTCTGATGAGCTCCAGTGCCAACATGAAGATAAAAAGACTAGTCACCAAATGTTGGCTCACCTACAAAAGTTGTTTGGTGAACAGAGTCGCATAGCCAAATATCAAGTCACTAAGAAACTTTTTAAGGCTCAGATGCATGATGGACAGTCGGTCTAAGATTATTATCTGATGATGATCAAGAACTTAAAGAAGCTTGAGAAGCTCGGTGTCAAGTTGGACAAGGACCTGCAGATCGATATAATTTTGCAATCCTTGACTGATGCGTATGGGCAGTTCATTATGAACTACCATATGCATAAACTTTAAAATATCTTGGCATAACTTATGAACATGCTAGTTACTGCTGAGCTCTCTATGAAAGGTTCAATGGGCTCAGTGCTTGCTGTGGAGTGAACTTCCAAAAGAAAGTCTTTTGGAAAGAAGAAGAACACCGCGAAGAAGCACAAGATGAAAAGTGGGAAGAAGAAGAAGGAAGAGCCAAAGAAGAAGGCCGCCAATAAAAAAAAATGCTTTCATTATAATTTTGATGGTCATTGATAACGAAACTGCCCTTTATACTTGGCCATCTTAAAGAATAATAAGGAGGCAAGTCCTTCTGGAGGTATGCTCATGATTGAATCTAACTTAACAATTTCTTTTGCATCTAGTTGGGTGCTTGACTATGGATCTAGTGCTCATTTATGCACTTTCATATAGGGTCTTGAGGAGAGTAAAAGGTTGAGAGATGGTGAGATGATCCTGCACATCGAAAATAGAGCAAGAGTTGCTGCTGTGGTCATGAAATTCTATCCTCTTTGACTACCGTCTGATTTAGATTTGATCCTTAAGGACTATTATTTTGTGCCTAGATTTGATCCTTAAGGACTATTATTTTGTGCCTACAACAAGCAGAAATTTGATTTTTATTTTTTATTTAGCACATGAATTATGTTATTAACTTTCTTAAGAAGCATTATACTATTTTTTTAAAAAAAATAAAATTATAAGTGGATTCTTAATTAATGATCTCTGTCAGTTGTATATTGATGTATCTGTGTTAAATGTCAAGCAAAATATGAATGCCATAGGAATAAAGCAACTAAGGGATAGTCTAAATGATAAGTATCTGTGACACCTTAGGCTAGGTCATATAATGGAAGATAGGATTAATAAATTAGAAAAATACAGGCTATTGAGTCCATTGATTTTCGAGTCATATCCAATTTGTGAATCATGCCTTCATAGAAAAATGACCTAGCTTCATTTTATAGGATATGAAAAAAGGGCCACAGACCTTCTTGTCCTAGTACATACTGATGTGTGCGGCCCATTTAATGTGTTGGCTAGAGGCAACTACATCTACTTCATAACCTTTACTGATAATCTATATTGGTATGGGTATGTGTATTTGATGTGACATAAGTCTGAAGCCTTTGAAAAGTTTAAAGAATTCAGATATGAAGTAGAAAAGTAAACTAACAAATTGGCTTAAAATAGGTGAAGTTAGTGGGAGGATCATGACAAGCTGGTTAATCTGACCTACTCGCTTCTATAAATTAAATCCTCTAAAATTATTAGATTCCTAAAATGAAATAGTTATATGATAGCTGGATCATAGCCTCCCATTAAAGTGGATAATAATGAGTCCATCAGTTGGATAATCACTGGAGGCCCAAAGGCCTGGTGCTTATCGATTGATAGAATTATCATTCATTATATGATCTCTTGGATACATCTTTTTAAATGGTAGTTAGGTGGGCCAACCAAAGTTGGGCCTGATCATTCATTGGTTGGATGGACCAAGTATGGTCATGTTAATGGTTGGACTTAACTGGACCCTTTTTTGAGAAGGCTAAAGCCAACTGATCAGGGCCTGGGGCAAAATTTAATTACTGAAAATTATTTGAAGAAATAATTAGTTATGAACCTACCTTTAGATGTACATGGGTGGGCCAACCAAAGTTGGGCTCATGTATAGTCTATGTGAATTCTAGTATCCACTAAAAAATTAGGATAATTCCTCAAATCAGAGGTAGAGGCTATCAATTCGAATAAAATAGTGAAAAAATCTTTTGATTAAAGTCCAAACCTTTAAGTTTAATGAATCAATTATTAATTAGATTTTAGTTTTTCTTTGTGCAGACGTGGCCACTTTTCTATTGCTCCGATCATTGTTGGACAATGATAAATTGGTGGGACCCAACTTTGGTAGCTAGTATCGAAAGTTGAAGATTGTCTTAGAGCATGAACAGATCCTATATGTGCTGATGGATCTTGTACCTGAGGAGCCAGTTGTCAATGTACATGGAACAGTCAGAGACACTTATCAGAAGTGGCTCAGTGATCGAACCATGGTGCGCTGCATTATGCTGGCTGCGATGAGCGATGAGTTCAGTTACAGATTTGAGATAGCCAAATAAAATGCTCCAAGTATTGGAGGATTCTTTTGGCACATCTGATGACATTGAGAGGCATAAGACTAGTTGTGCCATCTTCAATACCAGAATGTGGGAAGGACCCTCTATCACTGATCATGTACTATACATGATCAAGCTGATAGAGCACTTCAGTAAACTCGACTTTTTGTTGCATGAACAACTTGGACAAGATACAATACTGAACTCGTTGCTAAAGTCCTATCTTCCTTTCCTTACTCATTATAGAATGACAAAGCCTAAAGTAAACTACCACGGCTTACTGGGGTTACTTCAAAACTTTGAGAAGGATCACTAGCTCCATAAAGAGTCGATGAACTTAGTAGGAGGTTCATCTTCTGGTTCTCGTTCTTTAGGAAAGGAAAGAAGAACACAAAGAAGAAAATAAAGAAAGTGCAAGTTCAGACTGGGACATCAGTGCAGGGCTAGACTAGAAAGATCAAGCTCGATAAGAGTCAAGTTGAATGCTTATTTTGCAAGAAGAAGGGGCACTAGAAAAGGAACTATCCTTAGTACATTGCCTTCCTGGATCCGAACAAGCAGAGAAAGTAGCAAGTTGTTGCTGGGCAAGGTATTTATATGATAACTCCTTACAATTTTTTTATTTATGATATTACTGACTGGGTATTGGATACCGATAGTTCTTACCATATTTGTAATTCATTGCAGGGGTTGCAGGTCAGTAGAAGAGTTGAGCAAGACGAGAGATTTCTAAAGATTGAAGATGAAAGATCAGTTCCAGTTCTAGCTTTAGAAATTTTATAACTTGCATTTGAATCTCATATCGTTATTCTTAGTGATTGTCATTTCTATCCTAGTTTCTTTTTAAATATTATTTTTGTAGACCTTTTGGCCATGAACAATTATGAAATTTCAATAAAGAAATGAGTTTGTAATGTCATTGTGAATGGTGTTTCTACTTTCTATGGATAATTGAACAATGGTGTATATATGATATCATAATCTATTAATGTAGTCTATTCTACTGGCAAGCACCCTAGATTAGATAGTGTATCAGATATCTACTTATAGCACTGTAGGCTAGGTCATATAAATAAGAATAGGTTAAACAGGTTGACTCAAGAGAGAATCCTTGAAGTCAATGATTGTAAATCACTTCCAACCTGTGAGTCCTGTCTTCTTGGTAAAATAACCAAGTCTTCTTTTACTAGAAAAGATGAGAGAGCCAATGAGCTTTTAGGTCTAGTACATACTAATGTATGTGAACCAATGAGCACAAGTGCCAAAGGTGGATATGTCAACTTCATCACTTTCATAGATGATCTATCCATATATGGATATGTCTATCTGATGAAATATAAGTCGGATTCTTTTGAAATGTTCAAACAATTTCGAAATGAAGTAGAAAAATAAACTGGGAAGAGTATTAAAACTCTTCAGTCTGACCGAGGAGGAGAATATCTTTCTGATGAGTTTCTCACATATCTAGAAGAGAATGAAACTCTCTTCCAATGGACTCCTCTTGGAACACCACAGTATAATGGTGTGTCTGAAAGGAGAAATCGAACGTTGTTAGACATGGTCCGATCCATTATGGAATTTACTAGCTTGCCGATATCTCTGAGGATATGCACTCGAATCGACTTATTATCTATTAAATAGGATTCTAAATAAGTCTATAGTTAAAATCCCATATGAGATATGGATAGGACGTAAGCCAGCACTTTTACATCTTAGGATTTGGGGGTGCCCGACTTAAGTCAAACGGTTAGTTATAGATAAACTTAGACCTAGGTCTGACAAGTGTACATTCATAGGATACCCAAAAGAGATCAAAGGATACTATTTCTACCATACTGATGAACAAAAGGTGTTCGTCAGCCTTAGAACAACCTTTTTGGAAAAGGAGTTCCTTGGTGAAGGAACTGTTGTCTCTAAGATTGAACTTGATCAAGTTCAACATGTAGAAAGTCCGACACAGAATATTGAACCTAAGTTAGATTTTATCAGATCAAATCTGAAGTCTAGTGAATCCTTATCATTAAGGCAATCTGGTAGAGTACCGCGCCATCCGAACAGATACTATGGATTTTTAGTCCAAGATGGTGATCCCATCAAACTCAATGAGAAGGATGACGACCCAATCACTTATATGGATGCGATGCAGAGATCCGACTCTGAGAAATGGCTAGAAGCCATAAGATCTAAAATAAATTCCATGAAGGTCAATGATGTATGGACATTAGTTGACCCACCCAAAGGGGTTAAATCCATTGGGTGTAAATGGGTCTTCAAAAGGAAGAGAGACACAGACAGAAAGGTGGAGAGCTATAAAATCCATCTGATTGCCAAGAGGTATCATCAACATTATGGTATTGACTATGATGAGACATCCTCCCCTATGGCAATGCTCAAGTCCTTTTGGATCATGCTTGCCATTGCTGCCCATCTGGACTATGAGATCTGGTAGATGGATGTGAAGACAGCTTTTCTAAATGAAGAGCTGATCGAAGAGGTGTATATGATATAACCTAAAGGGTTCCCATCCATAGATGAGTCCAAGGTGTGCAAGCTTCAGAGATCTATTTATGGATTGAAGCAGGCATCTCAAAGTTAGAACATGCATTTTGATAAAGTGATCAAAATGTATGGCTTCATTAAGAACGAAGAAGAACCCTACATTTACAAATGGGCAAATGGTCCAATAGTGGTATTTCTTATTCTGTATGTGGACGATATTCTCTTAATCAAGAATGACATCCCCGTACTACAAGAAAAAAAAGTTTGATTATCGTCACAATTCTTCATGAAGAACTTGGGTGAAGCATCCTACATCCTAGGGATGAAGATCTATAGGGATAGATTTAAAAGGATGCTTGGTATATCCCAGTCCACGTACATAGAAATTATGCTAAAGAAGTTCAGCATTGAGAATTTCAAAAAGGGCAATCTTCCGATAAGCCAAAAAATTTCTCTCTCTAAGAAGGATTATCCGACAACTCCTGAAGAGAGAGAGCGTATGAGTAGAATTCCATATGCTTCGATAGTAGGGTCTATTATATATGCAATGACATGTACGAGATCAGACGTGGCATACTCACTTGGAGTGGTGAGTAGATACCAGTCTGATCCTGGAGAAAATTTTTGGAAGGTGGTTAAAACCATCCTTAAGTATTTAAGAAATACTAAGGATCAATGGTTGGTTTATGGTGAGTTAGATCTAAAACTTATGGGGTTTACAGACTCCAGCTTTCAATCCGACCATGATGATTGTAAATGTGTGTCGGGATATATCTTTACTCTAAATGATGGAGCCATCTGCTGAAATAGTTTCAAGCAACATATAGTGGCTCACTCTGTTTACGAAGCACAATACAAGGCAGCATTAGATGCAGCAAAGAAAGCTGTGTGGATAAGGACGTTCATCAACGAGCTCGGAGTAGCATCCTCCATTAATGGTCCAGTCCTGCTCTATTGCGACAACACTGATGCCATAGCTCAGGCAAAGGAACCGAAGGCACACCAGCGGACAAAGCATATTCTACACTGCTTTCATTTGGTCCATGAGATCGTAGATCATGGTGACATCGACCTTCAAAAGATCGATGGAAAGAAGAACCTAGCCGACCTCTTCACTAAAGTCCTAGCAATCAAGGAGTTCAACAACCATAAGTCGAAGATGGGTATTAGATTCTGTGATGAGTGGCTTTAGGATAAGTGAAAGTTGTTGGAAATTGTATCCCAAAGTCAATCATTAGCTTGTTGATGGTTGAACTATTTTATAATTATAATTAATTTATTAATTAATAAAAATATTTTGGCATCTTTTTCATCATAAGTTTACATCTTCTAATGAATTCCATTATTGTGATGAAGTCCTTAGGATTGTTTAGTTTCGATAAAGAGAGGATTTATCGATTAGTCCTTAAATTTATTTACGATCAAATGATAGGCTGTTAATTAGGACAACAGCGTCTATCGAGCATAGGTCGCTATATGCCATATATGTTAGTTGTCCTTTTAACCAAAGAGTGTGGAGACACTGGAATGGCATACAGATGAGATGTATGGGTACATCATCAATGAACGTGACCAACTCCAGAGCATTCTACTATCGAGAATGTTGCTGATGGAATATAGGTATAAGTATCTCTTAGACCTGAGATCTCCTCAGTGACTTGCAAGCAACTCACTATGTTTTGGTACCGGACTAACTGAATTTCTAATTCAGTAATGGAAGGCTTCTGGGCACAGTCAAGTACTTGCAAAGTCGGAGTGTGATCAAGATGGAATTGACCACTCTAAGAGTTAGAGAAGAATGTATCACTGTATTTCAATATAGCAAAATCTTGGCCAGGGTAATCCATCAGATGGATTTGATATTTTGAAATACAATATGGACAACTTGATCAGAGTTGATAGTTGAACTCTGAGGTATCCTACGAGCATTATGGTTAAGGGGATGAATTATATAGAAATTATATCCACATGGATTCTTAGGATGGTGTTCTACAACTTTGACTTATCTGATCGTCGGATATTATTGCTAGATGATCATTTTGATTGGTACAAAAATTTATTCCTATGCTACTGACTTAGGTTCGAACCTAGATCACATACATTAGAGCTTACAATCTGATCGGATGGTTGATCAACAATTAAGAATCATTCTAGGGTTAAACAATCAATATGATTGGGGTTTAACATAGTGCAAGTATTGTAGGAGGATTGATTAGCAATTGGATTGCTAATTGGCTTAATTTGATTAAGCCAATAGGCTGAGATTAGGTCTAATTAAATATGATTTAATTAGATTTAGTTTGGACTTGATTGGATCAAGTTCAATTGGTTTATTGGATAAGCTAAATGCAAGGAAGAACTAGTCCTAGTCTAACTAGGACTCAGATTAACCCAATTTTCTAGTTTGATTAGAAAATAAATCAGAATTAAATCTAATTTAATCTGATTTAATTAAATCCTTAAATGGGTTAGGGTCTTATTTAATTGGGTTGGTTTAATTTTGATCTTATTTGGTTAAAAGATCTAGTTTGATCAAGTCAAAATAGGAGTCCTAGTGTGACTAGGACTCCCTATCATTTGCGCCACTTAATCCTCATGCCTCATGCCCTTTTTGTTTTGTTTCTTATGTGAAAACTCTCCACTCCCATGGCTTCTCACACCCATTTTCTCTCCTCCTTTTCTCATAAGGTAGTTTGTTGGAAGACCAAGTCAAAAGAGGAGTTTGTTTTACTTAGGATTCTATGAGATAGAATTCCTGTTGACCAAAACACCTTTTCTTGAGTGCCGCCCCCTCTTTTAATTAATTCTTCTCTTATTCCACAAAAATAATCTTCTTTTTTATGCACTCTTCCTTGCTGATCCATGCCAATAATTATGGAGGAGGTGCCCAAGGCGCCCAAGAGTTGGGCGCCCTAACAACTTTCCATGTTTGGACATTCCTAATCTAGGATTTTGATCTAACTTGGACTCTTCTTTTTCTCTATTTATTGGATGATACCTAGATATCAGATGCATGTGTGACTCATGACATCATCCTCAAGTCTGGATCAGCAAGTTAGAACATCTAACTTGCTCAGGTAATAGATATGATCTATAAACTTCATACCTGCATTTGATGTAGCATAGATTTAGGTTGATTTGATCAACATTTTACTTTCTTATTTGATTTTAATTTTTGATTTAATATCATGTCTTGATCATGTAATAGATTTTAGATCTAGATGTTTACATATTTATTTAAATAAATATTTAATTTATTTAAGTCTTTCACTATAAGATCTTGAAAAAGTTTCAAGATCTACCTATAAAACCCAAGATCTGGTTTCTTCAAATGGTATCAGAGCCTAAATTCTTATTATATGATTTTTATGCATGTTTAGATTATTTCTTAGATTAGATCTAATTTATAATTTAATTATTAAATCTAAAATTAAAAAAAAAAATTTAGATCTCACGAATTGCCATAAGGTTGTCCTGCTTTAAGATTTACCACTTACAGTGAAAAGGTTGTCCTAGTTCATGATGATCTGACTCTAATCATAAATTTATTAAATTTGATCTAATTTTATTTATAATTTAATAGATTTAAAATAGATTTAGATTTAAAAATAAAATACTTTAGATTGCACGGACTGCCATAAGATTGTCTTACTGTAAGGTTTACCCCTAACAGTGAATAGGTTGTCCTAGTACGTGCTGATCTAAAATATTGATCATAAAATTTTAGATTAGATCTAAAAGATTTTATGATCTGATTAAAAATATTTTAATCTAATTTTAATCTTCATAAATATGTTAGATTTAATCTAGGAAGTTTTATGATTGATTATTATTGAAACTATTTCAATTACATAAACCTGTTTAGATTAGATCTAAAGTAGATTAATGTTTATGTTACTTGCATATTGATTATGAATCAAACATGTAACTTGGTTGATAGAACCATATTGTAAAAATATTTTACAAACATAAAAACTATTTTCAAAAAGCCAAACCCCAACCCTCAACCCAAAATTTAATTAAAAATTAAAAAGTTATTTGATTAGATTCTAGGATTGTAAGTTGAAGATCCTATGACATGAATCATAACACATTGGGTTAATGGGTTAGTGGGGATTAGGTCCATTAATTAGGTTAGACCTAGGGTTAGATTAAAGAATGGACTTAATTAGAGAATTCACTAAATCTAATCAATTGTTGTCTTAGATTTGGTCAAGGATTCTCTAGATCAATTGCAATAGTGGTAGTTGGTCAAGTCCATGTCTTTAACAAAATCCAAGATGGATTTGATTCTTGGCTACGTGGTCTAGCATGAATTATTAGGTTGATCTAATTGAAATTAATTAAACCAGTTGGTGTCTAAGGTAAACCAAACCAGTGGTATTTAATTGGCAGCCTGCTTATCTGACCATTTTTTATGGTATCTAAGGCAAGCCTGGCAGATCCTTGTACTGATCAAACTTACCTGGCCTCTTGGTGAGATTATGTTTTGATCAAATCACTTAGCTATTCGAGCTGACCCATGTCAGCTAGGTAAATCAGTTTGACTGATTTAGGTGCTCCTAAACCAGCCTATTAATGATCTCCATTAAGCTAACTTGGTGAAGTTAGTGGGAGGATCATGACAAGCTGGTTAATCTGACCTACTCGCTTCTATAAATTAAATCTATTAAAATTATTAGATCCCTAAAATAAAATAATTATATGATAACTGGATCATAGGCTCCCATTAAAGTGGATAATAATGAGTTCGTGAGTTGGATAATCATTGGAGGCCCAAAGGATTGGTGCTTATCGATTGATAGAATTATCATTCATTATATGATATCTTGGATATATCTTTCTAAATGGTGGTCAGGTGGATCAGCCAAAGTTGAGCCTAATCATTCATTGGTTGGATGGGCCAAGTATGGTCATGTTAATGGTTGGACCTAACTGGACCCTTTTCTGATAATGCCAAAGCAAACTGATCAGGGTTTGGATCAAAATTTAATTATTGAAAATTATTTGGAGAAATAATTGGTTATGAACCTACCCTTAGATGTACATGGGTGGACCAACCAAAGTTAGGCTCGTGTACAGTCTATGTGGATTCTAATACCCATTAAGAAATTAGGATAATTCCACGAATTGAAGGTAGAGGCTACCAATTCGAATAAAACAGTGGAAAAACCTTTTGATTAAAGTTCAAATATTTAGATTTAATGAATCAATTACTAATTAGATTTTGATTTTTCTTTGTGCAGGCATGGCCACTTCCCTATTGCTCCGATCATTTTTGGATAATGATAAGTTGGTGGGATCCAACTTAGATAGCTGGTACCAAAAGTTGAAGATTGTTTTGAAGCATTAACGGATCCTATATGTGCTGACGGATCCTGCACCTGAGAAGCTAGCTATCAATGCACGTGGAATAGTCAGAGACACTTATCAGGAGCGGCTTAGTGATCGAACCATGGTGTGCTGTATTATGCTGGCTACAATGAGGAATGAGTTCAGTCGCAGGTTTGAGACAGCTCAGCCAAATGAAATGCTTCAAGTATTGAAGGATTCTTTTGGCACACCTGATGACGTTGAGAGGCACAAGACTAGTTACGCCATCTTCAATGCCAGAATGTAGGATGGAGCATCTATCACTGATCATGTACTGTATATGATCGAGCTGATAGAGCACTTAAGCAAACTCAACTTTTCCTTACATGAACAACTTGGGAAAGATGCAATACTGAACTCGTAGCCAAAGTCTTATCTCCCTTTTCTTACTCATTATAGAATGACAAAGCCTGAAGTAAACTACCATGACTTATTGGGATTACTTCAGAACTTTGAGAAGGATCACCAGCTCCATAAAGAGTCAGTGAACTTAGTGGAAGGTTCGTCTTCTAGTTCTCAATTCTTTAGGAAAGGAAAGAAAAATAAGAAGAAGAAAATAAAGAAGGTGCAAGTTCAGGCTAGGACATCAGTGCAGGGCCAGACCAAGAAGACCAAGCCCGATAAAAGTCAAGCTGAATGCTTCTTTTGCAAGAAGTGGGGCACTGAAAGGGGAACTGTCCTCAATACATTGCCTCCCTAGAATCAAACAGGCAGAGAAAGAAGCAAGCTGTTGCTGGGCAAGGTATTTATATGATAACTCCTTGCAATTTCTCTATTTATGATATTACTGACTAGATATTGGATATCAGTAGCCCTTACCATATTTGCAATTCATTGCAGGGGTTGCAGGTGTGTAGAAGATTCGAGCAAGGTGAGAGATTCTTAAACGTTGAAGATGAAAGACCAGTTCTAGTTCTAACTTTAGGAATTTTGAAACTAGTATTTGAATCTCATACCGTTGTTCTTAGTGATTGTCATTTTTGTCCTAGTTTCTTTTTAAATATCATTTCTATAGGCCTTTTGGCCATGAACAATTATGAAATTTCAATAAAGAAACGAGTTTGTAATGTCATTGTGAATGGTGTTACTACTTTCTGTTGATAATTGAAAAATGGTGTATATATGATATCACAACCTGTTAATGTAGTCTATTCTACTGGCAAGCATCTTAGATTAGATGGTGTATCAGATATCTACTTATGGCACTATAGGCTAGGTCATATAAATAATAACAGGATAAATAGGTTGACTCAAGAAGGAATACTCAAAGTCAATGATTGTGAATCACTTCCAACCTATGAGTCATGTCTTCTTGGTAAAATGATTAAGTCATCTTTTATTGAAAAAGGTGAGAGAGCCAATGAGCTCTTAGGTCTACTTCATTACTTTCACAGATGTATGTGGACCAATGAGCACAAGTGCCAGAGATGGATATGTCTACTTCATCACTTTCACAGATGATTTGTCCAGATATAGATATGTCTATCTGATGAAACATAAGTTGGACTCTTTTGAAATATTCAAACGATTCCAAAGTGAAGTAGAAAACAAACTGAAAAGAGTATTAAAACTCTTCGATCTGACCGAGGAGAAAAATACCTTTCTGGTGAGTTTCTCACATATCTAGGAGAAAATGAAATACTTTTCTAATGGACTCCTTCTGGAACACCACAGCATAATGGTGTGTCTGAAAGGAGGAATCGAACGTTATTAGATATGGTCCGATCCATGATGGAATTTGTCAGCTTGCCGATATCCTTCTGGAGATATGCACTCAAATCGGCTTATTATCTATTAAATAGGATTCTGAGTAAGTTTGTAGTTAAAACCCCATATGAGATATGGACAGGGCGTAAGCCAACACTTTCACACCTTAGGATTTGGGGGTGCCCGGCTTATGTCAAATGGTTAGTTACAGACAAACTTGATGTTGGCGCACCAACTGGCATCACCTCTCCCTGATACCAATTGATGTTCCATGATATCGCTCAAACGCCAATCATCCTTGGCATCATAAGCCCCGATACCATGTTGCAGAAGCCCCTGATCTTTAGCATGGATCTGAAGGAACTTGTGACATTCTCTTTGGTAAGCAAACCATCAATCCTCCACCTGGATCTATGATGGGGTGCCTCCCTCCTTGGGCTTGAGGGATACACCCCCTTTCTCTGGGACTTCTTCAAGAACCCTAGGACGGCAATTCTAGAGAAGAGAAAAAGAGAGTTGAGGGAGAAAAGATCTGTATTGATTTCAACCCTTTAAAACCCTAGTATAACCTCTGTATTTATACATAACTATTAGGCCTGACCAAAAATTTCTCAGGCTAACCCAATACATGAAAGCACTCACCGAGCTCATGTACATACATGTCTTTCAATCTCTCATCCTCTGGATCTAGATCCGACCCATACATAAATTAGCCATCTTAAGACCTATAAATTCAGGCCTTAAGAACCCTAGAATCATCCTAGACCCTAGCCAAAAATAGATCCTCACATAACTCTACCCATGCACTGAACTGAATCAGTCTCAACATTGAGTCAGCTAAGTTCCACTAGGTCGGCTCAGTCTAAAACTAAGCCGACCCAGTTCTATGCCGTGCCAGCAATTTCGAACATGCAGTTCTCTAGTTTGCTTGTGCACTGAGACTTAGCCGATCTAGTTTTAGACTAAGCCAGCTAACCTGCAAAAATTCTCCTTTCTACAATCTTGATTCCCCGGCTTTGGTTTCTTGCTTCACCTTGTGTTTCAAGTCTCTGAAGCATCAACCAAGCCCTTGGAATCTCCAGATCCAACCCCTTGACTCCTCCCGTGGCTTCCCAAGGATTGGGAGCACCATAAATCTTCACAATCTCCACGTTGGTGCTCCCAATCCTTGGCTAATCCCTTGGCAATGACCTCCTGCACGATCCCGCTGTCCCTACGCAATCGACAGCCCTTTTTACAATCGTCACCTCTGCCAATTCTCTTCAGCTATTGTGCATCTTTGAGACCTTTTGGATGACCGCCTCCACCACTGAACATCTTGGCTTGCACCTCTGTACCACCCTCAAATTGTAGGATCACTTTTGCTTAGTAGCTGCATCACTTTTCTTAGACTTTCCTAAAAAACTTGCAATGTTCCTGTACCGGCACTCACTGCAAACCCTGACATGGTCTCCTCAGAACTATGCCTATCCTTCTGCACATGCCGCTCCATCTAAAATTATGCATCACTAGTGCTGGTGCTAGAATATCGATCCTCCTATATCCCTCTGCTCTGAACTCATATCAAATTCCTCTCCAATTATGAAAACACCTCTCCGAAGCTCCACCTATATCCAAAGTCTATCTGATGCCATAGAAGTCGACTCTGTCACCGAGTTCCTCAAGGCCAACCACTCAATGCTGCACTGCTGAGCTTGCCGCTGTATCTCGAACACCGTCGCTATCCCTTCGAATCCTCTGCACTCCGTGGATCCCTTCGAAGCCATCTCAGATACCTCTGCAACCCATGGGCATCTCCGAAACTCAAGAGCTCATCCAACTCTTCTGAAACCAATGACTGAACCCAAGAAAATTTTACCCTAGTCCCCTCTTCTGCCCCTACACCAACCATCACTTTAGTTGTGCCTAGAGAACCATCCTCCAACTGAACTACGACTCTTCATGACGCTCTTGTAAAAAAAGTCTGATCCATGATACTTCCAACTACCTGAGACTTTCTGGCACTCCTTGAGACCCTCTAGCTCTCTCTAAAACCTGCATCCAATCTTCTTGAGATACCACTAACATTCTCTACTGAGATACACTCCTCGATTGCTGCACCATCGAGCCTCTCTCAGCCCCTGTGGCTCCAGGATAGTGCTCCTGCAACACTCCTTGACTCGTCTCTGCGCCGCTCTACAGCCATCCTATCCTAACCTACTGGACCTCCATGGATCATCCATCTCCATCACTCCCAAGGCTTCGCAAATCCATGCTCTGATCGAACCACTGAATACATCTTCGACTACTTTCTCGCCTTCCAGACACCAAAGGACGTATAGTCGCTTCTTCAGCCTTCCTTCGACCATTATCTCTTGGAAAGCCTCTCTATAATAGCCCAATATTGCCCATCTTCCTAGAAAACCCTGATGCTTTCTACTGAGATACCTTTCTCAGTTACTGCATTGTCGAGCCTCTCTCAGTCCTGAATCTCCAGGGTTTTCCACCAATCGTCATACATAATCGTCATACATCTTGGCCTTTCCACCAACATCGATCAGAAAATCATGCACCAAATTCTTCCACCCCAGAAAAAATTTCATTCCATTAATCCACTCAACCTCCACCTTCAACTCGCTGCTTTCAGTTGGCCAAACCATAGCAATAACAAAGATAGATTTGAGACATACCGTGAAATTCTTGTGTAGATTTTTGATTTCATCTTGTACGACTTCTCCTTCCTTTCCATGCACCATCAGGCTCTGATACTAGATGTTGGCACACCAACTGGCATCACCTCTTCCTGATACCAATTGATGTACCATGATATCACTCGAATGCCAATCATCCTTGGCATCACAAGCTCCGATACCATGTTGCGAATGCCCCTGACTTTAGCATGGACCTGAAGGAACCTGTGACATTCTCTATGGATAGCAAACCACCGATCCTCCACCTAGATCTGTGATGGAATGCCTCTCTCCTTAGGCTTGAGGGAGACGCCCCCTTCTCTAGGGCTTCTTCAAGAATCCTAGGGCAGCAATTCTAGAGAGAAGAGAAGAAGAGAGTTAAGGGAGAAAAGGTCTGTATTGATTTCAATCCTTTAAAACCCTAATATAACCTATGTATTTATAGATAGCCATTAGGCCCGACCAAAAACTCTCCTAGCTAACCTAATACATGAAAGCACTCACTGAGTTCATGTACATCCATATCTTCCATGCTCTCATCCTCTGGATCTAGATCCGATCCATAAATGAATTAGCCACCTTAAGACCTCTCAAACTAGGCCTTAAGACCCCTAGAATCATTCAGACTCTAGTCCAAAATAGACCCTCGTATAACTCTGCCCGTGCATTGAGCCAACTCAGTCTCAGCACTGAGCTGACTAAGTTTCACTGGGTTGACTCAATTTGAAACTGAGCCAGCATAGTTCTATGCCATGCTAGCAATCCCAAACGTGCAGCTCTTTATTTTGTCTGTGCACTGAGACTTAGCCGACCCAGTTTTGGACTGAGCCAGCTAACCTACAGAAAATCTCCTTTCTGTAGTCTTGATTATTCGACTTTAGTTTCTTACTTCACCTTATGTATCAGATCTCTGAAGCACCAACCAAGCCCCTAAAATTCTCGGAGCCAACCCCCTGACTCCTCCCGTGGCCTCCCAAGGCTTAGGAGCACCATAAATCCTCACACTTGGACCAAGGTCTGACAAGTGTACATTCATAGGATACCCAAAAGAGATCAAAGGATACTATTTCTACCATGCTAATAAACAAAAGATGTTCGTCAGCCTTAGGGCAACCTTTTTGGAAAAGGAGTTCCTTGGTGAAGGAAATGTTGCCTCTAAGATTGAACTTGATAAAGTTCAACAAGTAGAAAGTCTATCATAGAATGTTGAACCTAAGTCAGATTTGATCAGATCAGATTCGAAGCCTAGTGAATCCACACCATTAAGGTGATCTGATAGAGTACTGCACCATCCAGATAGATACTATGGGTTCTTGATCTAGGATGGTGATCCCATCAAACTCGATGAGAACGATAAGGAGCCGATCACTTATATGGATGCGATGTAGAGATCCAACTCTGAGAAATAGCTAGAAGCCATGAGATCCAAAATAGATTCCATGAAGGTCAATGATGTATGGACATTAGTTGATCCACTAGAAGCGGTTAAATCCATTAGGTGTAAATGGGTCTTCAAAAGGAAGAAAAATGCAGACAGAAAGGTGGAGATCTATAAAGTCCATCTGGTTGCCAAGAAATATCGTCAACATTATAGTATTGACTATAATGAGATGTTCTTCCCAATGGCAATGCTCAAGTCCATTCGGATCATGCTTGCCATTATTGTCCATCTAAACTATGAGATCTGGTAGATGGATGTGAAGACAGCTTTCTTAAATGGAGAGCTGACTGAAGAGGTATGTATGATACAACCTAAAGGGTTCACATCCACAGATGAGTCCAAGATGTGTAAGCTTTAGAGATCCATTTATAGATTGAAGCAGGCATCTCGAAGTTAGAACATGAATTTTGATAAAGTGATCAAAATGTATGGCTTCATTAAGAATGGAGAAGAATCCTGCATTTATAAATGTGCAAATGGTCCAGCGGTGGTATTCCTTATTTTGTACGTAGATGAAATTCTCTTAATCGAGAATGACATCCCCATACTACAAGGAATAAAAGTCTGGTTGTCATCACAGTTCTCCATGAAGAACTTAGGTGAAGCATCCTACATCCTAGGGATGAAGATCTATAGAGATAGATCTAAAAGAATGCTTGGTATATCCCAGTCTACATACATAGAAACTATGCTGAAGAGGTTCAGCATGGAGAATTTTAAAAAAAGCTATCTCCCGATAGACCAAGAAATTTCTCTCTCTAAGAAGGATTGTCCGACAACTCCTGAAGAGAGAGAATGTATGAGTAGAATTTCATATGCTTCGATAGTGGGGTCTATTATGTATGCAATGACATGTACGAGATCAGACGTGGTATACTCACTAGGAGTGGTAAGTAGATACCAGTCTGACCCTAGAAAAAATCACTAGAAGATGGTTAAAATCATCCTTAAGTATTTGAGAAATACTAAGGACCAATGGTTGGTTTATGGTGAGTCAGATCTAAATCTTATGGGGTTTACAAACTCCAGCTTTCAATCTAACCATGATGATAGTAAATGTGTGTCGGAATATATCTTTATTTTAAATGGTGGAGCCATTTGCGGAAAAAGTTTCAAGCAGCATACAGTAGCTAACTCTGTTTGTGAAGCAGAGTACATGGCAGCATTAGATGTGGCAAAGAAAGCTGTGTGACTGAGGAAGTTCATCAACAAGCTTGAAGTAGCACCCTTCATTAATGGTCCAGTCCTGCTCTACTGCGATAGCACTGGCACTATAGCTCAGGCAAAGAAATTGAAGGCACACCAATGGACAAATCAGATTCTATGCCGCTTTCATTTGGTCAGTGAGATCATGGATCGTGGTGACGTCAACCTTCAGAAAATCGACGGAAAGAAGAACCTAGCCGATCCCTTCACTAAAGCCCTAGCAATCAAGGAGTTTGACAATCATAAGTTGAAGATGGGTATTAGATACTATGCCGAGTGGCTTTAGGATAAATGGAAGTTGTTGAAAATTATGTTCCAAAGTCAATCGTTAGCCTATTGATGGTTGAGCTATTTTAAAATTATAATTAATTTATTAAATAATAAAAATATTTTGACATCTTTTTCATCACAAGTTTACATCTTCTAATGAACTTCACTATTATGATGAAGTCCTTAGGACTGTTTAATTTCGATAAAGAGAAGATTTATCGATTAGTTCTTAAATTTATTCACGACCAAATGATAGGTTGTTAACTAGGACAACAACGTCTATCGAGCATAGATCGCTATATGCCATATAGGTTGATTGTCCTCTTAACCAAAGAGTATGGAGACACTGGTCTGACATACAGGTGAGATGTATGGGTACATCGTCATTGAATGTGACCAACTTTAGAGTATTCTGCTATCGAGAATATCTCTAATGGGATATAGGTATAAGTATCCCTTAGACCTAAGATCACCTCAGTGACTTGCAAGCAACTCACTGTGCTTTAGTACCGGACTAACTAAATTTCTAATTCAACAATGAAAGGCTTCTGGGCAAAGTCAAGTACTTGCAAAGTTGGAGTGTGATCAAGATGGAATTGACCACTTCAAGAGTTGGAGAAGAATGTATCACTGTATTTCAATATAGCAAAATATTGGCCAGAGTAATCCATTAGATGGATTTGATATTTTGAAATACAATGTAGACAATCTAATCAGAGTTGATAGTTGAACTCTGAGGTGTCCTATGAGCATTGTGGTCTAGGGGATGAATTATATGAAAACTACATCCGCATGGGTTCTAAGGATGATGTTCTACACCTTCGACCTATCCGACCATTGGGTATCATTACTAGATGGTCACTTTGATTGGTACAAAAATTTATTTTTGTGCTATCGATTTAGATTTGGATCTATAAAGTCACACACATTAGAGCTTATGATCTGATCGGATGGTTGATCAACGATTAAGAATCATTCTAGGGTTAAATAATAAATGCGATTGGTGTTTAACTTAGTGCAAGTGTTGCAGGAGGATCGATTAGTAATTCGATTACTAATTAGCTTAATTTGATTAAGCCAATAGAATGAGATTAAGTCTAATTAAATATAATTTAATTAGATTTGATTTGAACTTGATTGGATCAAGTTCAATTGGTTTATTGGATAAGCCAAGTGCAAGGAAGAACTAGTCCTAGTCTAACTAAGATTCGGATTAACCCAATTTTCTAATTTGGTTAGAAAATAAATCAAAATTAAATCTAATTTAATTTATTTTAATTAAGTCCTTAAATGGGTTAGGATCTTATTTAATTGGGTTGGTTTAATCTTGATCTTATTTGGTTAAAAGATCTTATTTGACCAAGTCAAAACAAAAGTTCTAGTGTGACTAGGACTCCCTATCACTTGTGCCACTTAATCCTCATGCCCCATGCCCTTTTTATTTTGTTTCTTACATGAAAACTCTCCACTCCCATGGCTTCTCATGCTCTTTTTCTCTCCTCCTTTTCTCATAAGGCAATTTGTTGGAAGACCAAGTCAAAAGAGGAGTTAGTTTTGCTTAGGATTCTATGAGATAGAATTCTTGTTGACCAAAATACCTTCTCTTGAGTGCCACCCTGATGCATTTGCCAGATTTTTTTTAATTTATTTAAAATAAATCAAAGAAATCAAAATCAAAAATCAAAAATAATCTTCGACAACGATGCCAAAAACTTGGTGTGTTTGTTGGAATTATTTTTAATTTATCTAAAATAAATCAAAGAAATTAAAATCAAAAATCAAAAATAATCTTTGATAATGGTGCCAAAAACTTGATAGGAATGCGATGTAGTCATTAACAAATCATGTTTATCAATTTAATCTGACTTCTTAAAATAATTAAAAATACGTAGATAGCAGTGAGTCGGATCGAATCCATAGGGAAGGTAGTGTTTTTATATTTGAAGTCTTTAATTTTTTTTTTTAAAAAAAATTGGTAATAGAATTTGAAGTCAGAAATTTAGAATTGCTAAGTGGAAATTAAATTATGCAGAAAAATAAACTTGATACTAAGATCTACTAGTTAGATCTTAGCATCTACTTGCAGAAAAATAAAAAGTAATAATTAAAATATAAAAATTAAATTATAATAAAAATAAAAAGTTGGAATTAAAGAGCATAAAAATATTGCATTAAAAAGTTTATAATTTAAATACATAAAATAAAAAGAAAATAAGACAGGCTGATCTCTGATCTTGGATTGGCATTGATGAAAAATGGTGTAGAAGCCTAGCTCTTCTTCTCGGCACCCATCACTTTGAAGTAGCCATTGACCCATAGCTTGGCTTCACCCTATACCAAAGCTTCACCTTAATCTGAGATGTTGATTTTTGGAGGCCTTGGATCCTTTTTATAGAGCTAGGAGGGCTGGAGAGTTTGCTTCTGAGCAATATGGGACTAAGGAGCTCTTTGATCATCAAAATATAAAAAAATCTAAGTAAAAATTAGACTAAAAGGAGTCTTGGATGAATTCTACTGCTTCAGATGAAATTTAGCCATCAATAGGAATCCAACAGTCCAAAAATCATCAAAATTGGATGTGTATCAGCCCAAATCAGGTCGGATTAAATTCTGGCCATCCGATCGCATGTTGATGGAGGAAATCTGGCCGTCGGATTGAGTTCTGATATTTTAATCAAGTCCAAAGCTTCTTGGACCATTGGATCCTCATTGGTTGACTTTTTGGTCATCGGATCGCGCCAGATCGATGATAGAATTCAAATCAAATCCGAAAATAACCACCGCCGTCCGATCTTGACCATAATCAACTGCAGCCATTCGATCGCGCAATTACTGTTTCCATGGATGTGTGGATCGGCTTCATCATGCACCATAGCCAATCAGCTCCTCTGTTGCTGAGTGAAAAGATCAGATTGCCCTATGAGCCGTAATAAATTTCTGCGAACCCTTTAAGGGTCTTGGGTCCGTCACGTGTTGCGCTGTGATTCACCAATTTCTGCTGAGCTGGCGGTCCACATCTGGATCATAGACCAGCTAGTGGCTTCTGTAGCTGAGTCAGCTTTGACGGCTTGGCTTGGCTTGGTGGGTTGGCTTACGGAGCCGGCTGAGCCATTTTCTTTTTATATTTAATTTTTATTTATTTTATTTTTTTAGAAATTCATATCTTCTTTGTTTTGGCTCCATTTTGCTTCAAACTTATTTTGTTATGATCAAAAAAACAAGCTCTTTCCATTGATTATAAAATTTTATTTTTTAATTTTTATTATTTTTTAATTAATAAAAATATGAATTTCTCAAAAATTATATATAAATTAATCATTAATTCATAAAAATTAATATAAATTAATTGATAAATTAATATTTTTATTGATGAATTTATGGTACTTATCACACCCCCCAACTTAAGCTTTCCTCATCCTCGAGTAAAAAAAGAATTTAATTTTAAATACTTTTTAACTTTAGAATTTTGAATTTTACCTAGGCAGATTTCAAAATAGCCATTGATATTCAGTAGAGCTTAAGTGAGACATATCATTGGGGTATTAATACTTATCAATAGAAAAATTAAGTAAAGAACATTAAATTTTTCTGAACTTTTTCTAAATTATCCTATCTTTATCTTTGATTTGTCTAAACTTTCATATAGACAAGTGTATTGCTACTTTCGTCCTTCATTTTTTATTTTTATTTTTACATTGCCCATTTTTTTATGTGAATATCATTGCTTACTTAAGCAATAAGATCTGGTTACTTGATGAAAAATCAATATTTTTTTTTTTAACATTGTACCACTATTGAGTGTCTTAACCGCTTAAGCTTTCTATTTGATCCATGTAGCGAGTCTTGGGCCAATGACTTCCAAACCAGTTGGCTTTAGGGCACTAGGTATAGAATATCCCTCGGGCTTACTAGCTCGAATCAAATAGGCTACGAGTTAAGACTAGCTTTATAATAAGCTTCTTTGTTCTTTCTACCTTTTAATGCGAAACTCAATGCTTGCTTAGACAAAGAGACCCGATTACTCAGTGAGAAGTACTTAGAAACTATTTTATTAAAATAAAAAATTTTATATGAAGAAACGTATAGTTATCCTACACAAGCCTATAAAAAGTAGACTTTTCTTTGATGCTAGTAGAAATAATTAGAAATGCTCCAAGAAAAACTTTTTATGTTCTAGACTTAACTCTTTATTGAATTTTTTTAATACTTGATTCCTCAATATCTCATAGATTCTCTGATCTGTGCATCAATTTTCTTTTTAAAAATGCTTAGTTTAATTCGATTCTTAAGCATAATCAGGTATCTAAATACTAAATACTAACTTTTTCAAGGACTTAAAATTTTAAAATTTTTATTTTTCTCTCCCCCAACTTAATCGACATTGTCCTCAATGGAGAAGAAAAAATAAAGGATGTAATAAAGAACATGAAAGAATACACCTAACTCAGTATATTTTTGGTCCAGCACATGCCTTTGAAAATTTGAGCTCTCCCTCCAACTTATTCAAATTATCCTAAAAAAAAATAAACTAAAAAGATAAATTAGATAAAAACTAAATATTGGGTTGCCTTCCAACAAGTGCTAAGTTTACCGTCTTCAGCCAGACACAATGCAGCTTACTATCCTATGTCAAATATTAGATTGATAAATTCCAATGGTTTTGGATTGCCAATCTTAGAAAATTGATTTATAATTCTATTATTGATATATTCATTATTAATTAGAGAAACATAATTTGTCACCCCATTTTCAGACCCATGTTTATTAAGAATTTCTCCTATTTATTTTTCTAAAATACTCATGAATGGAGTTTTTGTATTAGGAGTCAAGTTTGATTCAATGGGTGCGGGAATGGTGATAAAAGATGGTTTTAATTCTAGAGGTAAATTATGTGATCTTGCTTAAATAATTCCATTGATATTTTATTACATGTCTCTTGATTTTTGTAAGAAGAACTGGCTTCTAGGGTTGAAGGGCATAGGACATTAGGTTTATAAGTCTCGAGTAAATCATCTATTCTCTTTCTCCCTATTTCTATCTCATTTAAACTAAAATTAGCATCAGTACTAATTTCTAGCTCGGGCTCTTCTATGTGGTTAGTCTCAGTACTAATCAATTTTTCTAAATTTTTATTTTGGCTAGCATCAGTACTAGCCTCTCTCACCTGGTCTTGGTATGGGTCCATAAGAATCCTATAGCTTTTAAGTTTAGGAATTACTTTGGCATTCTCAAATTGGGGATTCATAAGTGAGAAATTAAATTGATAACTTGATCCAGGTGGTTGGTGGACATTAGGTGGGTTGTTTGAAATTGGTAGGCTCGATAGTTGATCCAGTTCTCTCCTCATATTAGATTCAGCTAGTTGTCCAATTTGAGCTTCTAGTCTGGCGATAGATTGCTGTTGAGTCAGAATCAATTATTGAAGTTGGTTAAATCTTTCATCGGCTAGATTAGTCTGTTGAGGAGGTGCGTATGATAGCTGGTTGTTATATGATGGCTGGGTAAACTGACTAGGCTGACCATTATTATAGGCATTGTATTGGTATTGGGGCCTATTTTGATAATTTTGCACTGATGAAGTTTGGGTCTGAACCTGAGTCTGTTGTGATTTTCAAGAAAAATTGGGATTGTTTCTCCAGCCAGAGTTATATAAATTTGAAAATGGATCATTAACCGACTTAAAATAGTCTTTAGCAGCTTGGACTTATTCTTGGATAAAAGGTGGAAACTGTGCAGTCATAGGACATTCACTCACATGATGTGTTGGGCTAGCACAGCTTGAACAAATCCTCTGATAATTAGAAGATGATGTGAATTGTGCAGGAGATTGTTAACTTAAGATTAGGACTTGATCTAATTTCTAAGCAAGAAAGTCCACTTTATTTATCAAATTGTTAACTTAAGATTAGGAGTTGATCTAATTTCGGAGCAAGAAAGTCCACTTTATTTATCAAATTTGAATCAATCATAGGACTAGATTCTAGATATTTAAATTCATGGATCCCCACCTAGGTTTGGTAGAAAGACAACGAAGCATGGTTAATTGAGTTTTCACTTAGAATTTCAAATAAGTTATAGGCTTCATCCTCACTCTTGTTCATGAATGCACCTCCACATGATGCATCTACTATCTATCTGTATTGGTCTCCTAAACCCTCATAGAAAGCTTGAACTATTTGTCACTTAGACAGACCATGATGTGGGCATTTTCTAAGAAGTTTCTTAAGTCTCTCCCATGACTCGTCAATCTGTTTCCTTGGAAGCTGAGCAAATCTAGTGATAGCTCACCTCATAGTATTGGTTCGGCCTATGGGGTAAATTTTTTTAAGAAATTCACTTTACAAGTCAGCCCAAGTTTTAATTGGTCTCCCTATTATCCCAAGCCAGTACTTGGCTTTATCTTTTAATGATAAGGAAAATAAAATTAGTCTAAGGGCATCATTAGTTAAATTTTGAATTCTCACGGTAGAGCAGATTTCTAAGAATTCATTTAGATGTTTATAAGGATCTTCATTGGTGTTCCCATAAAAAGATGGAAGCATCTGAATTGTAGTCGGCTTGATCTCATAGTGGGTAGCATGAATTTCAGGTAATTGGATACAAGTCGATGGGTTAAAGATGGAAGGAATAAAGTATTCCTTCATCTGCTTAGGTGATTCTCTAAAATTTTCAGCCATTTGGTTATCGGATTTAATACAATTCAGCCTTTTAATTTTATGGTTGAGTTCAACTAGATCAGGGAAAGCGATTTCCTACCGTGCATGCACTAGTGCAACCCTAACGTGTGGTTCAAATAAAAATTTTTAAAATTTTTTTATATTTTTTAATTAATTTATTATATTAAAAATTATTTTTTTAAAAATTATTTTATTTATTAATTTTAATTTAATTTAATTTAATTATTATTTTTAAAAAAAATTTAGTCAATTTAGTTTAATTTATATTTTTTATTTTATTTTATTTTTAGAGGAGAAAGAAAGAAAGAAAAGTTCTAAAGAAGAGGTTCTAAGAAGTCCTAGAACTACGAAGAGAGAGAATAATTAGGTTTAATTAGGTTTGATGTTGGTTAGCAATCAAGTTGGTCAATCAATTCTGACTAAGGATTATCCTAGATCTAGACAGCTCCTAATTGTTAAGGTCACCTTCAAGCCCTCCAAGTGTAAGATCAGCCAATCAACTAGCCAAGTAAGTATAAGATCGGTAGGAGTCCTTCCGTTGGTTGTCTTAGACACCAATTGTGCTTGGTTAGGTGAGCTAATAGAACCAATTAGAAACCACCTTTCTTCGGGCTCAGTCGTTCCTGAACCACTTTCCTAGACACCAGTCAAATTGACTAACCCTAACCTGGTTCAACTCTTAGAGTTTCTTGTCCTATTGAGCTTGAGTTCTTAGGGCTAATGTCTAATTGATTTTAAAATTAAAAGCTTAGGTCAATGCAGGATGCTGGTTGGTTGTTTGTGGGCCAAGGAAGGGTGATCAAATC
Organism: Cocos nucifera; assembly: GCA_006176705.1. Taxonomy (NCBI): domain Eukaryota; kingdom Viridiplantae; phylum Streptophyta; class Magnoliopsida; order Arecales; family Arecaceae; genus Cocos; species Cocos nucifera. Next base: position 12,113 of record QRFJ01004192.1, on the reverse strand, counting down.
TCCACCTTATCTTATTTAATTGGGTGTTGCCCTTAAGTTGATTTAATGTGAATATGCACAAAAAATTTTCAATTAAAGAGTTCTATGCAATTTAAACTAGATGTATGCAACTAATTGAATTTTGAAAGGCTTACCTTACCTCCAGCAGTCACCAAAAAAATTAAAAAATAAAAAATAAAACTAATATGATGCATGCTCTAAATAGTTAGAATTTCTAATCTTATCATGAGATTTTTTTTTAGATTTAAGTGGATATTTTTTAAAAAAAAATTAATTTAAAAATAAAATAATAAATAAAGAAAAGGACTAGGGTTAGGATTGATCTCACCAAGAAAAAAACTGAATGATTTGTTCCTTGCCCTGATTCTTTTGATTCTTTAATCACTTTTTCTGTAAAATAATAAAAAAAATTAGCAAGCAATATTTACAAGAAAATAAAAATTTTATTTATAATTTATTTATAAAAAAATCAAAGAGATCAAAAATTTAATGTCCGTGCCTTCTCCGACAATGACGCCAAAAACTTGATGCATTTATCGAAATTATTTTTAATTTATTTAAAATAAATCAAAGAAATCAAAATCAAAAATCAAAAACAATCTCCAACAACAATGCAAAAAACTTGGTGCATTTGCTAGAATTATTTTTAATTTATTTAAAATAAATTAAAAAATTAAAATCAAAAATCACAAACAATCTCCGATAATGGCATCAAAAACTTGATAGTAATGCGTTGTAGTCGTTAAGACACCATGTTTATCAGTTTAATCTAATTTTTTAAAATAATTAAAAATACGTAGATAGCAGTGAGTCGGATCGAATCCATAGGAAAGATAGTATTTTTAGATTTGAAGTCTCTGATTTTCTTAAAAGAAAAAAAAATGAAAATAGAATTTGAAGTCAAAAATTTAGAATTGCTAAGTGAAAATTAAATTATGTAGAAAAATAAACTTGGTACTAAGATCTACTAGTTAGATCTTAGCATCTACTTGCAGAAAAATAAAAAGAAATAATTAAAATATAAAAATTAAATTATAATAAAATAAAAAATTGAAATTAAAGAGCATAAAAATATTGCATTAAAAAGTTTATAATTTAAATACATTAAATAAAAAAATAAGATAGACTGATCTCTGATCTTGGATTGGATCGGCATTGATGGAAAGATGGTGTAGAAGCCTAGCACTTCTTCTCAGCACCCGTTGCTTTGAAGCAGCCATTGACCCATAGCCTGGCTTCACCCTATACTAAAGCTTCAGCTTAATCTGAGATGTTGATTTCTGGAGGCCTGGGGTCCTTTTTATAGAGTTAGGAGGGCTGGAGAGTTTACTTCTGAGCAATATGGGACTAAGGAGCTCTTGGATCATCAAAATATGAAGAAATTTAAGTAAAAATCAGATTAAAAGGAGTCCTAAATGAATTCTACTACTTTGGATGAAATCTAGCCATCAATAGGAATCCAAGATCCAAAAATCATCAAAATCGGATGTGTATCAGTCCAAATCAGGTCGGATTAAATTCTGGCCATCTAATCGCACATTGATGAAGGAAATCTGGCCATCGGATCGAGTTCTGATATTTTAATCAAGTTGGGAGCTTCCTGGACCATTGGATCCTCACCAGCTGATTTTTTGGCCATCGGATCACGCTAGATCAATGATAGAATTCGAATCAAATCCGAAAATAACCATCGCCGTCCGATCTTGATCGTAATCAATGCCAGCCATCCGATCGTGCAATTACTGTTTCCATAGACCATGTGGACCGACTTCATCATGCACCGCAGCCAATCAGCACCTCTATTGTCGAGTGAAAAGGCCAGATTGCCCGGTGAGCCACGATAAATTTTTGTGGACCCTTTAAGGGTCTACATTCGCCACGTGTCGCGCTGTGATTCATTGGTTTCTACTGAGCTGGCGGTCCATGCTTGGATCATGGATCGACTAGTGGCTTCTACGGTTGAGTCGGCTTTGATGGCTTGGCTTGGCTTGGTAGCTTGGATTGCAGAGCCGGCTGAGCCATTTTTTTTTATTTAATTTTTATTTATTTTATTTCTTTAGAAATTCATATCTTCATCGTTTTCACTCCATTTTGCTTCAAACTTATTTCGTTACAATCAAAAAAAATGAGCTCTTTCCATTGATTATAAAATTTTATTTTTTAATTAATTTTAATTAATAAAAATATAAATTTCTCAAAAATTATATATAAATTGATCATTAATTTTCAAAAATTAATATGAATTAATTGATAAATTAATATTTTTATTGATGAATTTGTGGTACTTATCACACCCCCTCTTTTAATTAATTCTTCTCTTATTTCATGAAAATAATCTTCTTTTTTGTGCGCCCTCCCTTGCTGGTCCACGCTAATAATTATGGAGGAGGTGCCCAAGAATTGGGCATCCCAACAACTTTCCATGTTTGGATATTTTTAGTCTAGGATTTTAATCTAACTTGGACTCTTTTTTTTCTCTATTTATTGGATGACTCCTAGAGGCCAGACACGTGTGCCGCTCGTGACATCATCCTCAAGCCCAGATCAGTAAGTTAGAACATCTAACTTTTTCAGATAATAGATATGATCTATAAACTTTATACCTGCATTTGATGTAGTATAGATTTAGGTTGATTTGATCGACCTTTTACTTTCTTCTTTAATTTTAATTTTTGATTTAATATCATGCCTTGATCATGTAATAGATTTAAGATCTAGGTGTTTACATATTTATTTAAATAAATATTTAATTTATTTAAGTTTTTCGTTGCAAGATCTTGAAAATATTTCAAGATCTACCTATAAAATCCTAGATCTGGTTCCTTCAATTTGGAGAGAGCTTGTCGAAGAGGAAGAAACTTGAAGAAGAAATTACTAGCTTGAAGTGGTCTCTTATGATGGCTAGGGTCAGTAGTCCGAAATCTAAAGATTCTAAATCCTCTTAGGACTTCGTCTCTCTCCCTTCTCTCTCTTTTTTTGGTAATTGGTCTTGCTTTGCCAATCTCCTCATGTAATGGATTTTAGCTTTAATGAAATTACTCTTCTTTTAGTCGCTCTTTTATGCTGTCCAAACTTGATGTCTATTGGTTTTTCCATTTTCTTCATTTCTTTCTTTAGTAAAATGATCGTTAGGAATGCCTTCCTCCTGCCTTAAATGACCAAAGTTCTTCATCCAAGTTAGGATGAAGTTTGCCTTCTATTCCTAACATGGTTGGCCTTTATCCTTATTAGGACGAGATCCTCCTCCTATCCCTAGCAAGATCGTTGGAACATAAAAGGACCATCGTAAGGGCCTCTCCCCTCCTTCTATCTTAAATAATTGAAGATCTTCATCCATGTCAGGACGAACTTCTCCTCCTACTCCAGACATCATTGGACTTTTTTTTTTGTTAGGATGAGGTCCTCCTCCTGTCACTAACAAGGTTATTGGAACACAAAAGGGCCATTGTAAGAGCCTCTCTCCTCCTCCTATCTTAAATAACCAGAGGTCTTCATCCATTTCAGAACGAGGTTCTCCTCCTATTCCTAACACAGTTGGCCTTTTTTCTTGTTAGAATGAGGTCCTCCTCCTATCCTAACAAGATCATTGGGCATAAAAGAGCCATTGTAAGAGGCCTCTTCCCTCTTATCTTAAATAATCAGAGGTCTTCATCCATGCCAGGATGAGGTTCTCCTCCTATTCTTGACATGGTTAGCCTTTTCTCTTGTTAGGGCGAGGTCCTCCTATCCCTAACAAGGTCATTGGGGCACAAAAGGACCATTGTAAGGGCCTCTCTCCTCCTATCATAAATAATCAAAGGTCTTCATCTATACCAGGATGAGGTTCTCCTCCTGTTCTTGACACGGTTGGTCTTTTTTCTTGTTAGGACGAGGTCTTCCTCCTATCCCTAATAAGGTCATTGGGGCACAAAAGAGCTATTGTAAGGGCCTCTTCTCTCCTCCTAGCTTAAATAACTGGAGGTCTTTATCTATGATAGGATGAGGTTCTCCACCTATTTTTGATACGATTGGCTTTTATCTTACGACAAAGTTTGGGATGTAACTTCTTGTCATCATAACTTTACACCAAGGAGAGAGGTATTAAGGTAAGGAAATTTTATTGGAATGAAGTTATTGATAGTACATTCATAAGTTTTTCGAGTTTTATAGATGTGGAAGATCAGCTCCTCCAAGCTCCTTCAGATAATAAGTTCTAGACTGGACGATCTCTTTGACTTCATAAGGGCCTTTCCAATTTAGAGCGAGCTTTCCTTGATTCTAAGGTTGTGAGATAGCTGCTCGCTGAAGTACTAGGTCCTCCACTTTGAATACTTGGCTTCTAAATCTGGAATTATAGTAGCGGGATATCTTTTGCTTGTAGGCCACCATTCGAACCTGAGTCTCTTCTCATTTTTCTTCCAATAAGTCGAGGTTGGCTCTAAGATCCTGCAAGTTTCTCTATTCATTAAATGCCACAACTCATGCTGATGAAAGTTTAAGCTCTATCGAAATCACCGCTTCTATTCTGAAAGCTAGATCAAATAGAGTCTTCCTAGTTGGCAACCTTTAAATAGTTCGGTATGCCTAGAGTACATGGTAGAGTTCATCCACCTAAGTTTCTTTCATCCTTTCCTACCTCGCCTTTATGCCTTGCAACAAAATCTTGTTAGTCACCTCGGCCTCCCAATTTGCCTGTGGATGAGCTATCGATGTAAAGTTATGGAAGATGTTCAGATCTTCATAGAACTTGATGAATTTCATCCCCACAAACTGATGCCCATTATCCATTATAAGTGTCCAACATAGGCCAAATCTACAAATAATTAACTTCCAGATGAAGTCCTATACTTTAGCCTTAGTGATTTTTGCCAGAGGTTCAGCTTCGATCCATTTAGTGAAATAATCTATTGCCACCAAGAGAAACTTTCGCTGTCTAGATGTTGTAGGAAAGGGCTCGAGTATATCCATTTCCTACTGTGCAAATAGCCATGGGGCACTCAGGGGTGTAAGCTCAGAGGTTGATTGTCTTAGGATACTTGTGCTACTTTGACATCGATCACATTTTCTGACATACTCCATAAAATCTTAGTGCATTATCGACCAACAATATTTCTGCCAAAGTAGTTTGTGAGAAAGAGATCTAGCCCCCAAATGACTGTCGCATATTCCTTCAGGCACCTCCCATAATGTAAAATCAGCCTCAGAAGGTTAGAGGTATTTTAGAAGTGGCAAAGAATATGATCTTTTATATAATTTATTCTCATATAAAACATACCAAGAGGCCTGATTTTTATGTTTTCGAGCTTCTTTTGGATCATGAAGAAGGACTCCATCTTTGAAATAAGTAATAAGAAGGTCTATCCAGCTGGGCTCATGGTCAACCTGCATCACAGTCTGAGGTTCTTCTGAACTTGGGCATTTCAGAACTTCAAAGAAAACTTTCTTAGGCAGTTCACTTGGAGCTAATATGACTAGCTTGGAGAGAAGATCGGCCCTGATGTTTTTCATCCTCAGAATCTATTGAATGTTAAAACTATTGAATGCCGAGGTCAGACTCCTCATCTTTTCTAGATATTTCATCATAACTTCTTCTCGAGATTTATAATTGCCACTAACTTATCCCACCACCAATTGGGAATCACTATAAGCTTGAAGCCGATTTGCTTCCAATTTTCTATCTATCTTCAATCCTGCAATCAGAGCTTCATATTCTATCCTATTATTTATCGCATGAAATTCAAAATGCAGCACATTCAATGATGATTCTCTTTGGGTTGACCAAAATCAAACCTATGCCTACACCAAAAGCATTGGATGAACCATTTACATATAGGGTCGAGAAGTCTTCATGGAGGTCTGCTCTTTTTTCAATGGAGCTCGACTGCAACCATGGCAAACTAGCTGCATTTTGCTTAAGTTCAGCTTCATCATGAATGGAACATTCAACTATAAAATCTGCTAATATTTGGACTTTAATTGATCATCGAGATTGAAAATTGATGTCAAACTCCGTAAGCTCGATTGCCCATTTTGCTATTCTCCTAGAGGCATCTGCTCAATGAAGAATTGCCTGGTCTCAGCATCCCGCAAGACTCGGCTTATACAATAGATTGGCTGTTGCACTTTCACCTCTTCCTTGACTAAGACCACTGCAAGGGCCGCTGGGGAGACCATCAGGTATAAAAATAATTTTTTTTCGGATTTGGGCTTGGCTAATAGGGGAGGCAAGCCGAGATAGCACTTTAGTTCTTCAAATGCTTGTTGACATTCGGCAGTCCAGCAGAAGTTCTTTAGTTGTTTAAGGACTTGGAAGAAGGGCATATGTTGCTCTGCCAACTTTGAAATAAATTGATTCAGAGCTGCTACCTTTCCTGTCAAGCACTAAACTTTTTTTATTGACAACAGGATAGTCATCTCTTGAAGGGCTCGAATCTTCTCTAGATTTGCTTCGATTTTGTGCTTCGACCCCATGAATCCCAAGAATTTTTCTAAAGTCACTCCGAAGGCATACTTGGTTGGGTTCAATTTTATCTTGTATTTTCAGGGGGCACTAAAGGTTTCTTCAAGATCGATAATATGATTTATTGAAGATCAGCTTTTGACTAGTATATCATCTATATAGTGAAGAAAAAAATCTATTTTTCGGATCAGGTTCGTTCAGATCTGATTTGATAAAGAAGAATACTTTTAAAAAAGTTTTCTTAGATCTAAATCAAATCTGATACTTTCCATATTTGATTTGATGGATCTAATAAAATAAATTAAATTAAATCAAATTTAATTTATACCTTGTTCTCAGGTAATCTTATTATCCTATGATGATCCTACTGATTGCCTGAGGTTTTGGATGTAGCCATGCAATCGCCTAGGCCTCTACCGGTATCCACTCGGGTAACTGGATCTGGAGATCTCCTCCTTCTCTATCTATCTCCCAAAAATCAGATCTTGGAATCTGATCTTGAAGGATCTTCAAAATAACCTTTTGAAGATCAGATAGTCGTCTCTTTGCAGCAGCGCAGCCTTCTTAGCTTTCTTATCATTTTTCTCTTGCCTGGATCGCACCAAACCAAGAAGCCCAAAACCCCTTTTGAGACATGGAGAGGAGAGAGAGAATCTAAGGAAGCTTTGCATGGAGGAGGATAGGGATAGCAGCAATTGTGGGCATGGGCAAAGGGAGAAGTTCTCTAAACCAAGGTGCAAATAGAATCTTATTTATAGACCCTAAGCGTTGATGCCAAGCAGTGCCTCATTCATTCCCAACCAATCAACGTCTCTTCGTGCAATCAGATCTAAATCTGATTGGTGGGATGACATCACCTGATCCAATCAGATGAGAGCCCCTCTCCAACACCCTTAGGTGGCACCAAGATTGATCAAAGCAGAGTCCTTTGGCGCCACCTAGTTTGATTCCAAGAAGCAACCTGGAGTCCCATTTGTATGGGACTCCAGGCATCCCTATCCTTGGGTGCACGCCTCCTTAGGCATGCACCCCCTACTTTCCTCTTTCTAGCAAGAGGACAAGCCCCTATCTACTCTCCTATGGATGCATGACACATGGGCAGATGTCTAAGTGTCAAAGGTCAACATTTGACGAAAGTCAAAAGAAAAGAATTAGCAGGTGATGAAAAATGGTAGGTGTTGTCTCAAATTTATCTCATAAATTAAGACAATCCTTTTTTGACCTGGGCAAGCTCTAGTCAGACCAAGGTACTTGAATGAGTCCAAACATATTTGGCTCAGTCGAGACAATATTTAATGATTGTAGAAGAAGAACATTAGGCTCAATCGTGTACTAGCACGATTTTCATGAACCTAATTGAATCTAATTCAAATCAATTGAACTAGGTTAGTCCAATTGATGATATCTAGATCCAAACCCTTATTTGTGTGATCTAGTTAGGTTCAGTTCTATATGCTAATGGGATATCTCATGATCTCTATCATCGACATCATCGAAACACCTTTCGATGGATCAGAACTTTTCTGATTCAGACAACTAGAATGATCGATCATCTAAATCATTCTAATTGCTTCCCAAAATCCATCAGTGACACCTAGCAGTATATGGTGGCAATCCCATCAAAACTAAAAATGAATCCTCTTAGGTGCAGTTACCTGTGTGATTAAGTTCTTCTATCTTGAGCTCCGATCAGATTAGGGTTAAGGTGAACTCGTCAAATCCCTAATTTCTGTCATATGATTTAATCATTCGATTCAAGTCCAATGTGAAAAATCTAATAGAAACTCTTTCTATTATTTTACTCTACCATGGCCATGGGCTTATGGACTTGATTCTCATGATCATCATAGGGCTACTCCCATCTACCGAGGTAGATAGATTCCCTCTTGGTGTAATCTAATTCCTACAATGAACATGCTATAGCCAACATACACCTCAAGGATTTTGAATGGCTAGGAAACCGAGTCATGGTGTAGTCAAACTATAACACCCTCAAGGTGAACTATCGATGCACCTCAGGTCAAAGAACCAGACACACCACTGCAGCTTCGAGCCAGTCATCGACGAGAAGGTAGACTTTCCTTAATGACTACTCGAGGTGGTCACGCTCAGTGCCCTCGTTCTCTAATGAGTATCTGTACTCTCACTTCGATGTCTCTACACCATAGACTCAAGACTCATCTACTTATAAAGAAGCGATTGTACACCAACCTTCCGAATCAATCACCATCCTCATGATGATCCTATGATCGGGAAGCATTTTATGAGTTAATAATGAAAATTCATGTCTTAAATTTTCAACTCTTAAAAATAAGAATTATCATTACCATTAACTCAAAGGATGTATCACAGACACTAAATACACATTATGATAGAAAATAATCTATTTTATTATTTATAGTCAAAATTATAATTTTGCCCCTTAGAAGTGTATTACAAGTGTCAGCCAATTCTGGCTTCTAGGGCACACATATCTAACAATCTCTCCACTTGTCCTAAAGCCAATTGGCTACAAATCTAAGTCCCATCTTCTCAAAGTGGGCTTCGATCTTCTGCTGGCCCAATGGCTTTGTAAGTGGATCCGCTGCACATTGTCTATCGGAGTCAACTCTCTTGACCTCGACGTATAATCCTTCTTAAGGTAATCGCAGATAAGGTGGTATCGTCGCTCGAATGTGCTTAGATTTCTGATGAGACCTCAGGCTCCTTAGCATAAGGGCTATGGTGCCATTATTATCGCAGTAAAGAGAGAATGGCATCTGATGGCATCACTCCGATAATTTCTGCGGCAAACTTCTTATACCAGAATGCCTTCCTTCGCAGCCTCTGATGCAGCGATGTATATTCTGCTTCCATGGTGGAATCTGCTATCATTGTCTGCTTGAAACTCTTCCAACTGATACAGCACCACCATTACACACAAACAGACTCCCAGATGTCGATTTTCGATCATCTATATCGGACATAAAATCTGAGTCTGTGTATCCCCTGGACTTGGAGTTCTCCATTACCAAAGATCCAACATCATATCCTTAGTTCTTCTTAAGTACTTAAGGATACATTTCACAGAAGTTCCAGTGTTCTTCATCCTAGATTTGACTGATATCTACTTGTGACACTCACAGCATAGGGCTATATCAGGTCACGTACATAGCATGGCATACATGAGGCTTCCTATTGTTGAAGCATAAGGGATCTTGCTCATGCGTTCTATTTCCTCAGGTGTGCTAGGGCACATCTTCTTGGAGAAGATGAAATACCATGTCTGAAGGGTACCAAATCCCTCTTAAGAGTTTTCCATGCTAAACCTCTTTAGCACTTTCTCTATGTACATCTTCTGTGAAAGTCCTAGCATCCTATTCGGTCTATCTCTATGGACCTTAATTCCTAGAATATAAGGATGCTTCTCCTAGGTCCTTCATAGGAGAATTCTTTGGATAACCATATTTTGAACTATGGTCAACATAGAAATATCATTTCCCAATAAGGAGGATATCATCCACGTACAATACGAGAAAGACAACAGCGCTCCCACTGACCTTTTTGAAGAACACATGGTTCCTCTTCATTTTTGATGAAACCAAATATTTTGATCACATCATTGAAATGAGTGTTCCAGCTCCGAGATGCTTGCTTAAGTCCATATATGGACCTTTGCAGCTTGCAAACCTTATGATCAGCATCACTGGATGTGAAACCTAGCGGCTGTTCCATATAGATATCTTCCTCAAGATATCCATTTAAGAACGTTGTTTTCACATCCATTTGCCATATTTCATAATCGAAATAGGCTACAATAGGCAAGCAATGTGCGGATGGATTTTAGCATAGCCACTGGAGAAAAGGTATCCTGATAGTCAATGCCTTCGTGTTGACTATAACCTTTTGCCACTAGTCTAGCTTTGAATGTCTCCACATTTTCATTTGCACCAATCTTTCTCTTGTAAGATCCATTTACACCCAATAGGTACTATACCTTCTGGTGGATCTACCAAGGTCCAGACTTGGTTTGAGTGCATCGAGTCAATTTCTGACTTCATTGTCCTCTAGCCATTTCTCGGAGTCGATATCCGATATCACCTCGTTATAGGTTTTGGGATCATCACCATGAACCCCATTATCTACGAGGAATATTTTCTCTACTTTTTCTGAAATAGTACCTAAGTACCTCTCAGAGAGATAAAAAATTCTTTCTGATCTATGAGGTGGAGGAGGTAGTGATTGAATTGGCTCAACCTGATTTGGTTCCATTTGGTCCTTAGCTCGTTGCTCTTATGAGACTTTCTCCTCAAGCTTGATCTGCTTTCCAATACCGCTATCTTGAATAAACTATTTTTCAAGAAAGATGGCATGTCGACTCACAATCACATTGTGATCTTCTGAAATATAGAAATAATATCCTAATGACTCTTTAGGATATCCTATAAATCAAGCTCTAAAGGACCTATAGTCCAACTTGTCCGCTTGTTATTTTTTAACATGAGCCGAATAACCCCAAATTTTGAGATGCCTCAAATTTGGTTTCTTACCATATCGTATCTCATATGGTGTGGTAGAAATAATTTTAGAAGAAATCCTATTCGGTAAGTATATTGCAGTTAACAAACTATGTCCCCAAAGAAAATTAGGAAGGTCTGTGAAGCTCATCATGGATCGGACCATATCTAATAGGGTCCAGTTCCTCCGTTCTGAAATCCCATTGAGTTGAGATATTCCGATGGAGTCCATTAAAAAATTATGCCATTTTTCTTGAGATAGTCTAGGAATTTTCGATTAAGATATTCATCTCCTCGATCTGATCGAAGAATCTTAATGGATTTTTCAGTTTGCTACTCTGCTTCATGTTTGAATTTCTTGAACTTTTCAAAAGCTTCAGACTTGTGTCTCAAAAGATACACATATCCATACCTATATAAATCATCGATAAAGATTATGAAGTAGACAAAGTTATCCTCTAGTCGGAATATCAAGTGGGTCCACACACATCAGTATGTACTAGGACAAGAAGATCCATGGACCTTTTTCCCCATATCCTATAAAAGAGAGCTTAGTCATTTTGCCATGAAGACAAGATTCATAAATTGGATATGACTTAAAAGTCAACAGACTCAATAACCCAATTTTCTTCAATTTATTAATCCTATCTTTTGCTATATGACCTAGTCTTAGGTGCCATAGATACCTATCGTTTGGACTATCCCTTGATCATTTCATGGCATTCACATTTTGCTAGATATTAAAAATTGATACATCAATATGTAACTGGTAAAGATCGTTAATAAGAAAACCACTTACAATTTTATTTCTTTCATAAAGAATGTTATAATGATCCTTAAAAAAACTAATTGCATAGCCTTCTAGTACTAGGCATGAAACAAAAATCAAATTTCTACTTGCTGTAAGCACATAATAACAATCTTTTAATACTAAGTCTAAACCAGATGGTAGTCGAAGAGGATATATTCCTACAGCCACAGAAGCAACTCTTGCTCCATTTTTGATGCATAGGATCATCTCACCATCCCTCAATCTCCTACAATCCTCAAGATCCTGCATGAAAGTGCACAAATGAGCACTAGAACCAGAGTCAAGCACCCAACTGGATGCAGAAGAAATCATAAAGTTAGACTCAATAATAAGCATATCCTCCAGAAGGACCTGCCTCCTTCTTATT